>JAADXH010001440.1:0-11123 GCA_023337595.1 Globisporangium camurandrum | reverse complement strand
TCGGCGAGGAAAGCCGAGACGAGGCGGGCGATAGCTGCCACGAGCGCCACGCAAAATGATGCCACACATCAGCCGCTTATAAGAGAGTATGTGCTGCACAAGTCGATTTGTAATGCGTCGGCGGTGGTGTGTGTTGACAAAGGAAGCGTCAGCTTGTGTGAAGCAGAAGCAACCAGCAGCATTGCGTCACAGTTGCACCAGCACGCTGGTAGCTGCACGACGCCAATCCGCGCCACTCTTGGCAGTATGGTGGTACAATAAATCACGAACCTCGATCCCGAGTCAAGATTCCCGATAAGCAAAAATCAACACAAGTAATAGTCGACAAAATCCGAGCAAAGTTTCGCCGCAGATACGAAGAGCCGCGAATCCAAGCTGAAGCTGAAGCGTCTTCAACAAGGCGACTCCTTGATAACGTGCTGCCGCCAGCTAAACTGCTGCTGCTGTCGATGCCGATGGTGCTAGCGTCGCTCACTCTACGTTTCAAGCTCCAGCACTTCGACTTTGAGCAGCTATCGACAAGACAGCGAGAGACAGAGGCACACGTAGCTCAACGTAGTTCGCGATGATCCCGCCAACGTCGATGCACACCGTTGCACCAAACGCAGCAACGGTGCCGCGCTTGCTCGAGTTTGCGCCAGCATGCAAACAGCTCGCACTCATCTTGCTCGGGATCTACGCCGTGAGCTTCTCGGTCACGTGGTACAACGTCTGGTGGGACTCGCTCATCGGGCTACTCGTCTCCGCTGCAGGCTACTACATTCTGCACGATCCGAACGCTGAGCTCAACCCAAAGCACGCCACGCTTGTACGTCAGCTGCCAGCATGCGCACTGCACTGCTCTCTTGTCTATGTGTGTGACGCTACGCACACCTGCATGCGAAGCGCTTGCTGTGGTGGCTGACACCAGCGCTGTGTTTGTGCAATCCTGTCCTCGTCTCTATTGTATCGCTCGTTCAAACGATAGTACTACTACGGCACGATCGTAACGATGGTGTCGCACGCTGTCGCACTCGGCGTCGTAATCTTCTACATCATCAAGGTCTACGTCCACAACGACATCCTCGGGTGGGAAGTCGTCCGTGTGAACGACCCTGGTGTCGCGCTGTTTGTGTTCCTCATTCTCTTCCTCGTAGTCGAGATGATCGTGAATGTACGTCGTCGTCTGCTGTTTCGATAGTTTGTATACGTGCTAACGGACACACTCGTGATGTACATGTACATGCAGAGCTATGCGATCCAGCGCGCGCTCAACCTCACGGCCGAGCTCTTGCGCAACGAGTTCTTTGCACGTGGCGGCGTGTCGCGCGTGTGATATGCTGTTAGGACTTGTAGGTAGAACGCCTCGAGCAGTAGCAGTAGCTGTGGCCAACACGTCCATATTGAATGACTGATGTACACGAAAAGGCGTCGATGCCACACTGGACATGAAAAAAGATTCGATCGGAGTCGAGTATCCTTAAACGAATATTTTTCTATAACACTGATCCAATAATATATTTGTAAACAATGCAATCGACAAAAATGGACGAGCAACATCTCGAGCAGTCGACGTCGCAGGAGCGCGCGGAGTACCTCGACGCCGTCGCACGCCGCATCGAGAATTACGAGAATTGCGCTGCTGCGATCGCGAACGCGACTGCATCCCTACAGGAACTGAGCACAAACCTCGACGCCATGAAGAGCGCTGCGCAGCAGCTCAACACATTCACGAGTGGCTGGCTCGCTGTCTGGAAGCGCGCGTGAGTCGACTTGCGCGCACACGTCGCCGCATCATTCGCTGCGATCCCAACCGCTGCTGCACAAGCTGTCGGATATGCATGTGCGGCAGCTACAGTGCTGCGCGCTCGCTGTCAGCAGCCTTACACGCGGCACCATTGGACTACAGAGAGACACACACAGTAGCGAGTAGTAGCACCAGTAATGCGTATTTATCATCCGTCGTCGTATTCGAATAGACGCCGCCTCCACCAGCTCTTATCTCCCCTCCTTCCCACCGTATGTCTGTTCGGTTGTGCGTTTGCGTATTGACCTCATGAAAAGCGTGGCGAGCGACTCTTCATTGTCGCTCTCCCCCTCATCATCCAATCGCAGTAGTAGGTTTAGTAGCAAGACAAATGGCGTCACGCAACGACATCGACAACGACAAGGAGGCCGATACCGAGGCCGCTCGTTTGAGGCATCCATGGAACCCGTCGACGCGGCTGCGCGCTGGTACCCGCGAGCGCAACACAGCTGCTACTGCTGCTGCTGCTGCCGCGAGTCTCACTGGATACGAGACGCGACGATCGCCACGACCGCGATCGCGACGGCAGTCCCACGTAGCGCCGTTGCCTCACGAACGCACCCAGCGGCGGCGAAATACGATCCCTGCTACTGTCCATACAACAGACGACAGCAGTGTCAAATGCACGCGTGCACTGATCGAGCGCGCAGTCGCACGCGCGTTCACAGAATCGACGCCGTTCGACCAGACGACGTTTGAAGATCCGCGCGAATCGATCGATTCGAGTGCGTCCAACGAACGCAACGCATCACAGCCCGTACTTTCTCACGCACACAAGCAGGCGGGACAGCAAATTGCCACGGCGACGACCGCAGCGCTCGACGCCAGCAACGCTGCATTACAACAGCGCGAGCACGCGCGACGCGCTGATCGTCAGCAGCAAACGCATCAAAGCGAATCGTACGATCGACGCCTCGCAGTCGCTTCGCTTGCGTATCAACAGCGAAAGTTGGCGCTTCACGCACTTCAGAAACGCATCCAGCGCGAGATCCAGTTTCTCAAAGCCACGGCTGCAGACCTGGATGCACGCGTGCGTTTCTATTTCGAAGTTGTATTTCTATTTTACAGGACAGTGTCTATTGACAGTGTTTGTGGCATCCTCTTCTGTATAGGACGCACTGCTGGATGATGCGTTTGATGCATTTGAAGCGACGTTGCGACTCGAGTGCAATAATGTACAAGAGGACGAGGAGAGAGAGAGATCGAACTGCACAGCAGCAGCAAGCGATCGCACAGTGGAGAGAGAGAGAGCAATAGAAACGAATATAGTAGAGTAAACGCTTCTTAGAACGTATTGACGCGGAGCCATCGGATGCCGCGTAAGCCATTCCCTGCAGCAATGTTCGTCTCGAGGCCGTTGATGATGTACCCAGACGCTAGTAAACGGAGAGTGTTCATTTACCAAAATGCACGTATGTGAGCAGAGAGAGAGAGAGAGAGAGAGAGAGAAACTAACCGGCGTTTGACTCGCCCTGGTGGTGGAGCACAACTGTCGGGCGTTTGTTCGGGTCGTAGTCGTCGAGTGGCTGGAGCAAGAGCGAGTCTTTTCGCATGAGCTCCCGCTGCTGTGGTGTGAGGCTCGTCTGCGGCCGCGCGGGTTGGTCGTCTTTGCGGTCTGGATCGAAAAATCTGGTGCAATCAAAGGGTGGGAACAGTCAGTCACGCGTTTGTTCTGTCGTTGGCTTGAGATTATCTATACAAACCTCAGTTCATCGGCTGTAATGTCCGTCTCGCGGTTGTGGTCTTCGTCGTACTCGAGCTCGAACGAGCCGTCGCTGCGGTCGACGCCGACGATCGTCGCTGGGAACCAGAGCCCATCAAGCTCCCGTTCTACGCGCGCACCGACGCAAAAGCTGCTGCGTGACGCCGCAGCGAGGTGATCAGCCTGCTTGCGGTTCTCCGCATTGCCAACTGCTCGACGAAAGCTGGCGTCGTCGCGGTCGTTGTCATCGCTCGCCGCGAAGCGTGCATCCGCGGGTGGCTTCATATGAGCTACTACTTCTAGGACGTGTTGCAACGAAAATATCAATTTTGAGGGTCTTTCTCGCGCGAAACGACGCATAAGAACAGCTATTTTAGGCTAAATATGTTTACGTTTGTATAGAATTTGGTCTACAGTAGGACACATTTTGACCTCATAGTCTAATCAAGTGGTCTAGTATATCTATTAACGAATACACCTGTGTATATATCCTACATCCTACTCGCTCCTCAGACAACCTGTGCTGCTGACGTCGTTCGCGGTGGCGGCGTGAGCGGCCCACTTGCGTACGCATCGTCCCTTGTCGTCTGATGCTGCGTTGGCGGCACGAGCGGTCGATTGCTGCTGTCGCTCGTCGTCATGTCGGTCGCACGTGGCGGCGATGCTTTGCGCGTATAGTAGTCGTTCGCAATTTGCACTCGGACGCGACCGGTGCCGCACCACTCACTCGCGCGATCCAAGCGCTTCCCACAGATGTAATGCAATAGGACAAAGTACAAAAAGCCTAACAACACGCCATTCGCGGTCCCAATCGCTACCTGCAGCTCCGTGTGGTCGCCCAAGTACACGCGACTGTATGCAATTGGCCCTGCGAGGAGCGCAACGCCAAGCACAACTAGCACTTTGCGTGTCCATGGCCAGTCGCGACCAAAACCACGGACGCATTCGAGCGCGATCCAGACAAAGTAACCGGACGCATTCGTGGCGTGACCGCTTGGGAGGCCCGTGCTCTTGAGGCACGAGCCACACGGTCGAGCGCATTCGCTACACTTGCCGAGCGCTTTGACGAGGATCGACGACGTGAGGATCGAAACAATTGGAATGAAACAGAGTGCAAACACACGGATCCACGTCATGCGACGCCGTGCGAGCAGTTCGAGGAACAGCGCAGCGAATGCCAAGTACGGGACCATACTATAGAAAGCAAACACGACGTCCCAGAAGCCGGTGCGCGTCGATGGCAGCGACAGACTGAAGAACTTTTTCGTGATGAACGCGTCGCTGCACGGACCGCGCTTGCAGCGGGCCGAGTCGGTGCCGCAGAGCTGACAACACTCGTCGCGTGTGAAACAAGATGGTGGTTCACCGTTGTCGTTTACATTGTCGTTCGACGCGTCGTCTTTGGTTGTTGCCATGTGGGCGGTCAGGCGTGCAGTTGTTGTTGTTGGTAGTGCAGTGAGCGCGAGTGCGACGACGAGGAGCGACAAGCTCACTAGCTGTCGACGACGGAATGACGATGGTGCGCGTCGTGACGCCGTGTGATGCTGCATCCTGCCGTCGGAGTGTACGCGTGTGTGAAGGAGGAGGTGGTGCTGCTGTGTGGTGTGATGTGGTGGTGACGGAATCGCGAGTGTGCGGTTTGTTGACCATGGTGTTCATTGCGAAAGGCAATGGACACACCGCCCACTCGCTACGTTCTGGGATACTTCAAGCGTGAACAGGTTTTTTTGCATCGGCATCCACTGAAGCGTGAACATTCGATTGATAGGCGTCAACAAGTTGTCGCAGATGTTGTGTCATGGCATACAAATTGCAAGTGATTTGGGTTCAGAAAACGGTTACTCTGGCAACATCAATTTGTAGTGATTTCAGCAAGTTTGTCGCAATTGGTTTGTATCGAAAAGTTAATCGAGCGAAGGACGTCGAGGACATTATTGACCGTAAAAGGCGAGCTGACTGACTTGAACGACAGAACTTGTTTGTAGACGGTGATGGCTGCGTCGCAGTCAACAGTGGATACATCCCGATTAACGCCGATTAATGCGGTGCTGAGTGTGCGACAGCAACGTTACTTGAGATTCACAGTTGCCGTGTTTCCGGATGCTGATGCAGGATCAAATGAGTGTACAGACGAGGCTTCATGGTGTTGCAGATTGGATCATATGATCCGCTCTGCGACGATAACGCAAAGGAGATTTACAAGTATTATTCATGTTACAATGTTTTTACCAACAACTGAATTAGATTTGTATGCTATGAAATTACGTTTAATTTATTTCTCTCATTTGTATATTAAGTGCGTGTCGGAGAGATTTACAGTGTTTTCAATGTCTTATGGTTTGTCATTTTTAGTACACACGATATGCCAAAACTGCGTTCTACGTTAGCGAGGAATATTCCATCCGGCATTGCGTTATCAGCCTATTTGGAGTTGTATAGCAAGTGGAGATCTAATCTGAGTTGCAGGCTATGCTTACAATAAATTTTTAATCAGATGATTATGACGACACATGATCTCTGCAATAGATTGATGTGATCTAGTGTCCATATTCTCGTTGACATTGTCGTAATTATCTTCATTCTGGACAAGCAACAAGAGAACGAACTTACAATTTGCAACAGCTGACTATACACCGTATTTCACGATTGATTTACTCTTTTCTGTGTACAAGTTAATTGCGGTTGTAATTGTGTAGGCAGATATTCAATTCACATCATATGTATAGTTAGTCAGAACATGTACTGCACTTGAGCACTAAATTGTAAACCTATCTATTTGTCTTTTGTGGCAGTATAATCAGACGGTTACAAGCTGCATTCGTACAGCTTCATCAATGCAATCAACTTATGTTAGCGTTGACTAATCTGAATGTTTACCTAAGGGACCTACCAACAAGTAGATATTTATTTGTCCCACAACATCGTTATTGAATATGGTGTGATGTAATCATTGAATCCATTCGTCAGAATCGCGGCGACGTCATTCATCTGAGCATTGATATTGATCAGTTCCATAATCCATACCGTTTTCGTTTGCACATTTAGCGAGCATTGGTGTGCGACACTGACAAAAAGACTCGAAATCGACAATGTCGTTAAGCCAAAATCATTGCCAAAAGCAATTAGATATTTCAGCATACAAATTACAAGCTCTTTTTTACCATATTTGGCTACAAAATGGCAAAAAAACAAGTTCAATAATGGAGCTGGAACATGACATTTTGTGATGTCGCTATTTCCAAATGAGAAAACTAAAAGCCCCAGGTATTCTTGTGTGAATTCGTCTTACAACAAGCTTAGTTGCAATAAATCTGCCAAAAACTCGCTTTGGGATATCACTTAAGAATTGCAAGGAGGTAATAGGACCCAGTAGTAGTAGTTTATGTCCGGTGCAAAATAACAGCTGTACACAACCACACGCTGCTATATAATCATACACTAATATCTGGCATTTTCAAGAAGCTTACATGATATGCTAGAGTATCAACGCCAAATGTTGGACGTACACAATAGCGCGTACGTCTCCTATGCATCCAACGTAAAATAATAACATAAGTATGCATGTCACACTGTAAATCAGGAAACTCGATATAATACAGTGTTGCAGTTTTTCCCCGGTACAAGATTACGTACTTTTAATGCAAATGTGTTGTATTGAACGACTGTGATTATACGCACTGTAGCAAATGTGAAGTATTTTATGCTCACATTTGGTCTATTTTGTAATTCCATGAACATCATGATGTCGCAAGATCGTATTCTTTCCATACGATTTTAACTCTTAATGACACATTTTTCGCTAATTGGTTGGTCTAATTAAGAAGTACATTCGTTCGATAATGATAAACATACCATTGATTCAACTTTTACGTGAATGCACGATATTAATTATGTGTGATATGTATTACGTGTTGTTGTATAACGATGATGTGCTTCTGTCTAAAACCATTTGCATAAATATACGATGGCATCGAACCCACCTATATTAGAATCCCGGTACCTATAAACGGATACATATCTTATCTGTAAGCATTACATAGATCATAACACACTATAGTGCAGCAATACACTTGAATAGAGTCAGCGTTGTACCGCTTAAACAAGACGCATACAGAGATATGTTTAGAGAATTTTGACCAAGCTAATTCCAAATTGTAATAAGCACCGCGAGTTAGACCCACATATATAGCAATTGCTTTATGCGATATAATATACCAGAATATTCAATTTTGCTGGATTTAGTATATGTGATTGTCATGAATAATCATATTCGTACGAACCCTATATTATCACAATGCATCACTGTAGAGTGAGACGCCCGCCGACAACGATGATATCGGCAGCAGCTACTGTACTGCACCGTGTATTATATGCATTTGGTGAACCGTACGATGCAACTGGCTCCTAGCAACAGCATGAATAGAGCCACAACATATCTGCCGAGTACATCATAGATATAGTTCGACCTTAGGTCGTAAGTTAGTAGCAATGGTGGTCTAAGTACATTACGGTTATACGATGAGTCACTATTTCGATGCAGTATCTATATATGTAAATCGAGTATCTCATATACAACAAACGAATGTATTGTCCGGGTCAATTTCGCAAATAAACATAATTCGCAAGTGCTCCACATACGATACAACTGTCCGTTGTTGCTACTAACGTAATTGTAACGTGCGCTGGTTTCTGTCCCTTTTACGCAATGTACAACATCAAATATAACGAATAAGAAATACACAGTAACCGTACACCACTGACCACCTTGTCTATTTCTAGATTTAGGTATATCCACAATCGATAGCTAAGTACCAATCAGTACCTCAAGTAAAACTTAATTTTGTCAAATTTTCAGATATATAAAAATGACATGAGCATATTGGTGACGTTCTGCAGCGTAAAGATTTTCATGTGCGACCATTGTACCGTGGATCTCGATAATTTTTACATCTACTGCTCCTGCAAATAAATATATACATATATACCGCTTGAGTAAAGAATTGCAACAATCAGAACAAACTCCGCAGCTGCATACAAGATACAAATTCACTTACAATAATAAAGAAAAGTCGATTACTTTAATTGAAAGACTATACTTTATTTGTGCCAAGTGTCAAGTGTGGCTTGCTCAAATCGCTATCTCTAACGCAAAACAAAAGCAATACCAAGAAAGATGTAGAGTTTGGTTACAATCAATGTTTCTGCATATAGTGTCAGTTCAACTGCGTACGTTCAGCCTGCTCACTGAAGAAGTAACTAATTTCTCGTAGCAGCAGCATGGACCTCTTACTAATTATCTAGCATACATAACACCAATGTCATACATCTATGAACGAGTAAAGCTCGATGGTATATTTTATACCAAGTCCGTATGAATATGAATGCTTTAAGCGCTTGAACAAACTTGTTCTCACCTCATTCCATGCTATTGCTTCTATTGCGGGTTAAACGGTTCTAATCTATATATCGCGCGACGAGCAGACAATAAACACATTTCATTACGGCTGTGTTTGCGTGCAACAGCTGCGTATTTTACTTCAGTGATATTTTTTCAACTTACATCTTTGAATGCAAATAAGAAATGGTATTTACGTATTTCGCTAGTGTTGTGAGCTAGTACAGTCACTATTGAAGCTTCGTCTATAATTTTATACGCATTATATATGCGCGAGTGACAATTCCGAAAATACAAATTTATCAAAATTGTGTTTGCGCTACGTGTGCTTAGTTTGAAGCACTGTCAAACATACGACGTGCATGCTATTTTATGTAGTTTCTTGACTTTATTTGGAATTTTCGACTTATCTGCTGTTTCTAGTGCAACTGCGTATATATTATCTAGTTATTCCAGGTGCGCCAAATTCGTCGTAATAACGACCCGGCGTAATTATCGTACATCAGTATCAACGATTGCAAACGTCTGTAAACGAGTATAGTTCAACGGTTGACAATATACCCTTTCCTGAAACTGTTGGCAGCACACCATACTCGGTATCTTGTTCTACTTTTAAGTATGTACATTGTGATGTTTGCATTATTTTTACTTACCTCAATCCATGCTGTCGTCTCATATTGTGGGTTATAGCGGTTCGAGGTTAATTACCAAGTGACGCGCTATCACTTACACCTTTATGGCTGTATGCGATGCGCTCGAAGCTTGCATATTTTGTTCAAGTTTCGTGCCGTACGCTACAGCTAAGGGTGTGAATAAGAAATAATTTTGTACGAGGTAATTTTAGTCAAGAAATACTTGAAGTACTCAATCTTTGTCCAGTATTTACATGAATGTACGTCATCAACTCCAGCACAACGTAATGCGCGTACTATATGCAAAAGTTACGTTTATGATAAATTTGTGACACAAAAGTCGTTGAGCAACGCTCTTGTGCGAAAAATGTAAATTCAATAGTGTCTATAGAATTATATCGTTTGAGTTGCGCTTGTCCCGCACGTTGGTTCCATTTTCCGTGCTGGCTGCACGCACACATACTTTAAACAAGGCTATATTAAGTAAGATTTAGTCAGATTGTTTGATGTGAACTATTGTCATACAGTTAGTCCAACTGGTTTTTAGTATGTGCTATATGTATTATTGCATAACTGCGGATAACATATAAACACATATAAAATCCTTGCAATAATAAACATAACGTGGCATCGAAGTTTCTTGTGTTTTCCTCTATATGTTTTTTTTCTTCTGATATATGCAATCTTCTATCTAAGATTTTGCCGTCAAACGTTATACATGTCAGACAAATAATGTATACACTACTTTTCATAGGGGGTAATCCGTATATATAGAATACACATATTATTCAATTCCGTTCCGTATACGTCATTATAGTATATATAATTTTAATATATATATATATTGATGCCGTTCCAATTCGAAACTTCGTCGCAAGTGAGGTGCTGACTTGAAATCGAAGCTGTGAGAATAGAATAATGCGCCAAAAACAGTACTTCTATGTTGTCCATAACGGCTCCTACATAATATATCACTGGTGGACGCCGCTCGCTTGTGCATCGATTGGCAGTCCACGCAGTGTCTGCTTCGGCTACGCTCCTTCGTCTCCTCGCTCGTAAAGCATTTAGTCACATATAACAAGTATTTTAGGTACTAATCGACAATTATGTTGTAAAGCACACACGCAGACTCGACCAAAGACGTGTTTGTCACTTGTAACATAGACAATCGCTGTGCTTGCTCGGCTTTTGTTTAGGAGTGCCCAGGAGTCATCAGTAATCCGATAGCATACATTGGATGTATTGTAAGTTGAATTACTTGATTGATTTAGATTCATGGTGTAATCATATCGGATGTTGTTGTACGATGTGCTACAGTACTGGCCAATGCTATAGGGACACCCACTTTTTTGTGATTTTTAAGCCAATATTCGCCTTTTGAGACTGAAAATTGGCTAGAATGAGCCAATTAGAAGACGCATCCTGACAGTGCTTTCCGTTTGTTGAGCAACACAAAACGTTTTGAGAAAAAGCTGCATATCAGTTTTAAGAGGGGGACATTGCTATGAGGACACCACGAGAAACTTTATTTTGCGCACGCAATTAGAGATTCCAACCACCACACTTTCGCATTTAACTATCCTCAGTAAGCTATGTTGTCGCCCTTAC
>JAADXH010001439.1:0-11131 GCA_023337595.1 Globisporangium camurandrum | reverse complement strand
GTGTCACCACGATTACACACACAAATGATGTGGTCACAAAACGTCGGTGGCTGTAGACACTCTCATTTCTCTTTGTACTTGAGGCTACACTTTTGGTCAAATAATTCGTTCCACTGTCGTTGGTATCGTATCTCAGCAACTACTTGGTGCTATTTAACTTATGTGGTTCGCACGGTGATTCAAAGTAGATAACAGTTTTTACCTTGTCAAAAAACACGCGATGTCATAAGTCTGACATACTAAAAACGTGATTATGATTTTGAATTCAAAATTAATTTCACCAGCTACATCCAAGTATTTTTGTAATCAACTAAATGTGTCTCAAAACGATTTTGCACCGCACTTGTACAAGTACCAATTGAAAGACTGCATGTTCATGCATACATGTGCCGTGGCTGTTTCACGGGACCAACTGTTTGCTAGTCATGTTTACGTTAACATACCAGAAAAATGAAACCAAGAATCAATATGCCAAAGATTTCAGCACAAACATGTGTCTTCAGTGGGGTTGTGCATGGGATTGGTCGTTTGGTTCAGACGAATCAATTTATGTGTTTTTCTTAACAGAAATCGTTATTGGCAAATAATCATTTCTTGGCAGGGTTAGTAGTCAATCAAAGGAATCCATATTATCGGATAGTATAGCATACACCAATGCTTGGATCATGCGCTGATTTCATATAGCCAATTTAAAAGGTCGTGAAAACAAAAGGATGCATAACTTTCTCGTTAGTTTTACACTGAAACAAGTATAAATATTACGGATAATGATCTTGTTACTTCACTAGGTGCCGAGCTTGGACACAAAAATTTATATTTAACGCATTATATCTACGGAACAGTATTCTTGGCAAAGACGATAGTGCACATATGTAATCCCAGTGTAATTACAAATATGCAATACATATCACCGAAGAATACTCTGCCGACTACGTATTCGCTCGGCAGCTCATCATAAATGTTGGATTTTGTAGCTGTCAGAAATAACCACAAATCTGTGTTACCAAGAGTACGCAAAAAACGTAATATCACGAAATACTTGCGTAGTGCGCTTTGTCACTCACAGTCTAGCTCACATCCGAAGTATACTGATGTCGTGCAACAACAGGAATGGCACCCAATCGGCCATACCGATTAAGCAATCAGCAGCCATTTTTTCAGTTGATATGATGCATTCAGTTGCATCATGTGAGCTGATAAAAATACTATTCTGCTCCATTTGAAAATGACATTTTGACCCCCAAAAAATTCCCGGCAAAACCACAACATCTATTTGAAATCCGACAGCACCATTAAAAAGACATTGATTCGATTTATCTAAAACTATTTCTCAAATTTCTAATTCACTATAGTTGGTAGTCTGTACATGAATTAATGGTTTCGATGTAAAGTGGGTTTCAGTGGTTTTACGTCACGGTGCCAAAAAAATTAAATTTTTACAACTTGAAGTTTACAACGAAATGCATTTTTGTAGCAATCTGAAAAGCATTTTCGTGTCACTCAGAGTAAATCTATTTGAAAACAAATTATTGAAAAAATGACGATATTAGCCTATGAAATTTTATGTGCGATTTAGCTGACATTTTTATCGCTAAAAGGTAATCTTTATTCCATTGAAAAAAGATCATTTTGCCTTTACAAACAACATCCGCACATACCGCAATTGACGAAACACCAGAGCGTCGCTATGCTCTACTGTGAGGAAGCTGGAGGTTGTTGCCACCTTCATCCTCAATCATTTTCACCATCACGCGCATCCAAGTGACGAAAGTCTTGTCAACTATTGCTTGCGGAATGCTGTTGTACGAGTTGAATACCGCTGAGATGAGAGACTTTGTGTTCTTTGTCTCTTGTCTATGCTTTATTGATTGGATAGAGTTGAATAGGCCCAGATCAAGTACATTCGTATCCGGCCATCATGGTGGTTGAAAAACCATCCTGATATGCAGAGGTCCTTGGTGTCCTGCGGCAATAATGTCTGCGTGGTTGATTGGCACATGTGGACCCGCGTTGTCCTGTTGCACTCGAACGATGTCACCACTTCGAGCTATGTTTCGTACATTTTGAGTATCGAGCTAATTCCTTGTACAGGTTGAGCAATTTTTCGTCGATATGTACAACATCGTACATCACTTTAAAGTACGCAATCGAGTGACCTGTGATCCTCATCAGAACATACAATATGTGACCAAGTGTGAGAATCGTACTTAGTTGACAAGAACAGCAGACAAGCACAGTATGAAAACAAAAGCTGCATGTTACCAACATGAGTTTGGATGCTGTCTAACACAAAAGAGAGACGCTGCTTCTTTTGCGTCGCAGTCAGCGCCGGCTTTGCCCGGCTGACGTGACGTCTAAACACTTGGCTGCTGAGGTAGCGAGAAAGCATTGAGAGCAGGATGGACGTCTCGACGGCGAGCGACCGCAGCCTCTGTCGCTTTATAAGTGGCACGGCCGCGATCCTCCTCGCCACTTCTTCGGGGGTCACTTTCGGCGATCGCCGGACATCGCTCCGTGAAGGCTTGGCTATAGCACTGGAATTGTCGCGTTGCCGCTACACGCTACGCACGATGATCTGCCCGATGGTAAATCTGTCGCACGCTGCGGCGACGGCGGCTGCAGAGAGTTTGTTGTCGGCAGCGCGCGCACGCAGAAACAAAACAACAGCGACACGCTTTGCCGGTGTCAGGTCGCTTGATGAGGGTGTGCGTGCCATTGTGCTGCTGGTCATTGTGGTTGTTGACGGTCTCTGAAAGTGAACGCGCGAATGATGACAGCAAACTGCGCGACGCGCGCGATTATGTTCAATGTATCAACAGGCAGCGATTTACACACGAGATTGCAACGATTTGATGAGCTCACAGTCGATATTTTTGACTAATCACCGTCACGATGTGGTTGACATCAATTTTGTAATGTCATTTTCAAATGTAACAGAGTAGTATTAGGTAAAAGGTACAAGTATGATCAACATTTCGATATCAATAATAGATTTCTTATCAAAATATACTACAATATCAGCATTCAGCAAAATTGAGATAATGATTCAAATCTTCTAACTATTCAGCAAGATTTTGTTTGACACCTTGTTGTCATAAAATAATTTGCGATTGTTGTGTCCATGTGAGATATTTCAATTTGTATAAATTTCTTTTTTTGACAAGCTTGTTGTCAACAAAGCAACTTGCTTTGTTTGTGTGTCCATTTGCAATTGTGGACGAGCTCACATACTCTCGACCAACTTGACTCGCGAGCACAGACATGCCCGCACGTTCGCGTCGCGGTGCCGCGCCAGAAGACGACGCGCGCATCAAACGACAAGGTGCGAACTGCAGTTATCTCTCTTTTTCTTGCTCGCAACGTCCGTTGCAGCATCTCCGTCGTGCTCGTTTGATCGTGGCATATGCATGCGTGCGTGGCGTCACTATGCGTCGAACATCACCTCCCATTAACGGGCTGACGTCCGTACTACAAGCTATCCATGCGTGCAACTGCTCTTCTAACTGTCTGTGTTCTTGCTACTGCCTTGCGTCGACTTGTGGCTGCCACATGCCTGCAGAGCTCGTCCATGGTGTGTACAACTTTCGTGACGTGTGGAACCACTACAAGCGCAATGGCTGGACGACGCGCGCCGGTGGCGAACTCGGGTACGACCACTACTACATTAAACCGGGGAAGAGCGTCAAGCACGACGTCGAGAACGTCGATTACTTCTACGGCGAAGCAGCGCTCGTAGCGTTTGGGCTGCGCGAGAAGATATTTGGCGACGTGCCCGTGTCGCCACCGCGATCGCCGTCGCTGTCTCGAACTCCATCACCATCCGACAAGAAGCGCGTACGAGTCGACGTGGCGACCGACAGTAGCAGCAGCAGTGACTTTGACGTCAGCATTCCACTGAATCGCTTGAAGCGACGGCACGAGAGCAGCAGCAACAGTACGAGCAACGGCTACAAACACAAGCGGCGGCATAACGATCGACTCGATCGTCGTCGTGGGAGCCGCATGGCGGACGCCATTACGATCGATTCGTCCAGTGAAGACGACGACGACGACGACGAAGTCGACGAGAGCGACGAGAGCGACCCAGAGTTTCGTCTTCCTCCTGCTGCTGCTGTCGTGAAGTCGGAAAGAGCCGGTGCGTGGAGTAGTTCGAATGACGACGCGTCGTCGACGAGTTCCGATGATTCGAGCGACAACGTGAGTGATTCGTACGATTCGAACGACGACGACATTGTGGTCGTTAGCCACGGTCCATTGTCGTCCAACTTGCGGGGACAGAAGTTTTGTGCGAAGAAGACGAAAACGAATACAATGAAGCGCGCAACGCGGCCATTGCTCAAGACGTCCAAGCAGCAGCGCAAGAGCAGCGAACGCAACACGAGCGATACGAAGCGCTCGCACGCGACGCAAGCAGGCAGTGCACGCACGAAAGCCGAGCGACGATTACCAGCAGCGAAGAATGAGACGAAGAAAGCGACAAAGAAGAACGAAGAAGACAGTACGACCACACAGATTACGCAATCGGTCAAAGCTGAACACGACAGCAGAGCGCCAAAGCACAAAGCATCGACCGTTCGATCGATAAGCGCGAGTGCAAATGCGACGCAGACGCCATCAACGAGCAAGCGCGGGTATATGGTCCCAAGTCGTCAGAGTTGCGTGCCGGACGCCGGATGTGCGCAATCAAGCAGCAATGCGAAAGGATCGGTCCACCGACCACCACCACCGCATCGAATGTCCTCAGCTGCGACGTCACTAGCGACAACAGGGGCGATTGACGCCGTGACGACGACAACGACGCACTTGGCGCTCGACAGCGTTGTGTTCCCGTCGCAACCGAATCGATTTTATCGCATTGCGATTACGTCAGCAGCACAAAACACGACGATCGCACTCGAGGAGTTAGCAACACACAAACAATAGTACGTCATGCTCTGTCTGTCTGTCTGTCTCTCTCTCTCTCTCTCTCTCTCTCTCTCTCTCTCTCACGCTCTCTCTCTCTCTCTTTCTCTTTCTCTGTAGCGAATGTACGTTCACCGACATTCGGAAACTCGACGACCACGCACCACCGCACGAGATTCCCGCCAAAGCGATTCTCGAAGCGCTCGTGCGTTGTCTCTTTGCGTTAGAGCGTCTGTCGCCAGGATCGTCACCTCCTAGTTCTACGCGCGTTATCCCATCGACTGTCAAGATGCCAACTGACGACCTCGGCCGCGTCGATCTGGTGCATCCCGACACGAGCGACGCTTCTGTCAGCCTCGAACTGTTGTTTCCATGCTACGAGTTTTGGCAACAGCGGCATCGGTTTACACTGTCGACTGTCGCGCCACTCGAACGACTCGAAGCGCTGACAGTAGCACTGACAGCAGCGCAAGCAGCTTTCGAAGCAGCACAGACAGAGCTGAAAGAGACGCAGACGCGTGCGGATCTGTTGGCGACCGAGTGTGCGCAGCTCCAGACGCTCGTGCGCGTGAGTCACGAGAAAGAACACGCGCGCGAACGCATTGCAACGTTACAACACGCACAGCTCGAACGCGCGCAGCACGAGATCCAGCAACTCCAAGCAGCAGCCGCAGCGGACGCTACAAAGCACGAACAAGAACTCGTACGACTCGAACAACAACAAACGACGCTGGATCGACCATCGAGTCTCAGTGGCCGCGATGCACTGCGGCTGTTTGTCTGCAGCGACTGGATGGCGACAATGACGCTCGCAACGACGGAGCGGATCCACAACGTTGCGTGGACGACGATCGTCGAGAGCGCCGATCGGTTCGTCCAGGTCGTGCGGGACGCTGCGTCGTCGAATCGCAATCGCGTCGTCGAGGTCGTGAAGACCGGCACGTACCAGCTGAACGTGTGCGTCGCGCACGACAGTTCGATGCGACTGTGGGTCCTGCACGAACGACGCGAGGCAGATAGAAGTCAAAACGACCCCTCGGATGCTCGTAGTAGTAGGAGTAGGAGTAGGAGTAGTAGTAGCACGACAGCAACGACGCAGCGGATCGAGCCGACGGTCGTGCAGCTGTACGACCACAACCAGCGCGTGTCACGCGTCGATAGGGTCGTGGACCTGAGCGCCGGCGATCGCTTGTCAGTGCGGTTGTTTCTGGTGGACGATGCGAACGGCTGCGTGGAGCAGAACGTCGCGTGGCTCAAACACTTTGTGCCGCAGTCGAACAAACTGTTCGTCACGTATCTTGCAGCAGAGCACGTGTATTTGTTGATGGAGGAGCAAGATCATGGAGGAGCAAGATGAGCGCAACGACTGCAGTTGTAGCAATAGAGAAACACGCATGCGTGAGAGAGAGAGAGAGAGAGAGAGAGAGACTCTCAGATAAAACGCACAAACAAATGTCGGACAATAGCTTCACTGTCTCTCTGTCTCACTGTCTCTCTCATTCTCTCTTTTGTGTTTTACTGTCGCTCACTCAATCAGTATCTCTCACGCTGCCTCGCTCTCTCTCTCTCTCACCCTCTCTCTCTCTACGGCGCAGTCAACAACTCGCCGCGCAACGCAACGACGACGTCGCCTTTGATCACCACGACGTCTGGCCGATCGATCGGTAGCTCCAACGTGACGATCCCACTCCGTTGGGGACACGCTTGAAGCGCTCGCAAGTGCGTTTTATCCCCCAAGACGTCCGCCCAGTACGTTGCAAGTGCACAGTGCGCGCTGCCAGTCACTGGGTCTTCGTTCACACCGACGCGCGCCCCAAACCAGCGACTCACAAAGTCAATCGCTTCCACCTCCTCGGTCGCTTCTGCCGTCACGACGACGCCGCGCGTGTCAATTGCTGCAAGCTGCGTAAAGTCTGGAGCAAGTGACACAAACGCTGCAGGCGTCACGTGCACGAGCACATCGGGCTGTTCGGTCCTGTACATACCGACGATCGTAGACGCCGGAATCCCAAGCGCCTGTGCGATCGACGAGGGAGTGACTGAAGCAGCGTCGACTGGCGTGAGAGTCCCGCGTGGAAACTCCATACGGATGCAGCGCGAGGGTGGCAATGCTGTCGAAGCAGCAGCGGATGCATCGTCCAATTGACACACGAGGACGCCGCTCCTGTCATTTGGTATGATCGAAGAACCGAAACAGTGAAGAAGCACGAAGAGCACGCTCGTCAGAGAGCCAGTGTGAGCCAGTGAGACAGTACGGGACAGAGCGACTGCGTAAACGACAGACAACGCACTGGGTGTGAAAGTGGATCGTCGCAGTCGGCGCGACGTGTCCGTCATGAAACAATACGAACGCAGTCGATAGCGTCGCGTGGCCACACATTGCGACTTCGACAGCTGATAGGACGCAACAATAGACAAGTGTCAGTAATGAATCGCCACGGCAGCAAATCATCGACAGCTCATCCAGTCGCTACGCATACGTACCAGGTGTGAACCAGCGCAAGTCAAATGCTACAACATCGGCAATCGTCTGTTGGTCGTTCCGACGTGTGACGAACGCCGTTTCGCTCAAGTTGTTCTCCATCGCGACGTTCTGCATCCACTTTGTCACGTTTGGCTTGTCAAACAGTGCGCGTGGCAGCACGACGACCGCTGCAGGGTTGCCAGCAAACACATCTGCCGTAAACGCATCGACTTGGACGACAGCAAGACGTCGCGCAGCAACACAGTCGATCGCCAGTTCAAACCATTGGTCTTTGCCATGAACGACAGGCGAGAGCTTCGTGACGACAAAGCCACAGTTGACGTAGAACGCAATGAGATTTGCTTTCGCAATCAGCACGATGCGCGTGACGTCGAGCTGAAAGAGAGAGAGAGAGAGTGTATTAGTGGTAGGATGTAGTCTCATAATGGTGCACTTGACGCATTCGCACCTGCTGCTCAACGATGTGGCGGACGTATTGCTTGAGCATCGACGTCGCAAGTCCTTGACGACGGTACGTGGCATCGATCACCTGCATAAGCGAGAGAGAGAGGAAGTATGCAAGTGAGAAATGGCAGTGACTAAAAACTATACACACTGAGTTGCAGACGCACCACGGAGTGCACGCAGAGCGTCGTGCCATGCGGGTCGTGTTCGTGCATTGACGCCTCTTCGAGTTCGTGGCTTGCTGTCAATGTGCCATTGACAAACCCCACGAGATCGCGTGGACGACTACCACCAGCAGCATTGAATGCAGCGAGGAAGAACGCGCCAGCGTGTTGTTGGCGGTACCGAATGGTGCGCTCTGAGGCAGCTTCGTCCGCAGGGTACGACGCAGTTTCGAGCGCAATGACGCGCTGTACGTCGTCGTCGTGCGTGAGCGACTCGAGCACGAGGTGATGACGTGAAGGTGTCGAGAACGATGGTGCAGCCATGCTGTTCGTCTTGTGGGTTGATTGATGTTGCTCGTCAATCAACCGCTGTCGAGAGGTCGAGTCGAAGAGTGAATGAATACTCTGCAGTCAACGCGCAAGCACTCTAAAGAACGTTGCAACATTTTTTTACTTTCATTGCCCATCAGTCGAAATCATCCTAACTCGTGATTGTACGAGTTGAGATTTCGACAAACATGTGACGTTTCCAATACATTTCGACAACTACAGTAGGGCAACGTTATTGTGCAGAAAAATAAATTCGTCAAATGTAAGGTCAAATTCAACTAAAAAAGAGGTTACCTTTAAGAACATGAAAGTAATGACGTAAGATTTAACTTCGTATCAAATATATTTTTAGCAAAGAACTGTAGGTGTTAAACTTTGCTGTCGCAACAACACTTTGCTCATTTGTCACTGATTAACCCTTCATTCCCAGATGTTCATCCTTCCAACACGTGACCATATCAAACATGTTGGAGGTGTTGACGATATCGACTCTGATGTTGATACGTCTCACCGACCGTCCCAGAAGGTGACCCAGATGTAGAGTCTAGATAGACTTACATTGTGGAGTTATCCTAAGTTGTAGGTTTGACATTTAGGATCTGGTGTGTGGGCGTGATCATTTGTTTGGATGAGTTGTCTCATCCAAACATGATGATTGGATGAGATGTCTCAAAACTCAAGATTCATTAGTGATAGTGTAGTAATCTCGTCCCATCAGGATGATAGGATGAGCGAGGATTCCACGAGAGTTCTTGTGGCTGTGAGCTTAGACGTAGGAGACATGCAGTTCGTGCATGCTGCCGAACTAAAGCTCAATCAATCACTTTGCAATTTGCATCACTGTGCACACTTGCTTCCAGCCTTCTTTCCTCGCCTCGCCTCGCCTCGCCTCGCTTCGTAGCGCTCTTACCAACAGGAGGGTCAACACAAAAGTCGTCTGTTTTGATATTGATTAATGCAAGCAAATGGTCATATCTCGCAATGCAAACCGAATTGTGGCTCGAAACGCACACGTTCCAGGTGAATTCTCTGACCGTAGGTCAACTGATCGACACGATCGTATTTAGACCCCAACGTCAGGCATCCGCACACAAGCAAAAGAGAAGCAAAAGTGCAGAACCAACAACATCATGGCAACTTCGTACGAGCATCTCCGCATGACGCGATCGTATAAGTAGCAGAAGCGAGAAATGAACAACGTGGCGAGGACAACAAAACGTATGAAAGTGTCGTAGTCGCATTCGTCACTGCCATCATTTCGTGAGCGTGCGGGCAGTAGTGGTGGCAGCGAAACTGCCTACAAAAAACGACGAATAGGGGTAAGAGCGACAGCGACGACGCCGAGATCGAAGATGATGTCGATGGTGACGACGTCAACGGAGACGTAAAACGCCCAACGGCTCGCCGAACGACTACGAAGCAGATTATGACGACATCGTCATCCGCGAAGGCGAAGACGACAATGGTGGCAAAGCGACGAGCTCCAGCGTCATAGTTGCTAGCACTTATGCAAAGAAATGTGCTTAAGTCGACTGCAACATCGCTCGAGTGCTGATGCGCTCAACCTGGATGACTTCTGCGCTGGACTGCGATGGCGATGACGATGTGCTCCCCGAGCTCGTTGATGATTGCTAGTGGAGCGACGCGAGCGACGAAGACAATGCTGTAGAGGTAGCTGATCCAAAGCCATCGACTTTGCTGGGTCACAGCATGGTCGTAGAGCACTTCAAAATCATGTCAGCAGGTGGGTGGATTTCAGGTGTATTTTCGCACCGTATGTCGAACCTCGTGCGACGTGTTGAACAATTGCTCGAGCTATACCTACACTTTGATCAAGTCCGACATGTGCTTGATACATGTAAATCCTACGCAGTTCCTGCAAGACGATACATATCCAGATTTGTACGACGGCGCACGCGGTCCAACTTCGAGCGCACTAGCTGCAATCGACGAGCAGTTGTCAATGCTCTGATATGTCCTCCGTTATAAGGTTACGATCAAGATTGCGGCGGATTCAAACCGCTACCCTCGACAGCAAATCATCTTTAGCGCGAAACGACTTCACATCATGCAGCGAAGAGAGAACTAGTACGCGCCGGTAAGGAATTCGCACATTCGGGGTCGTTGAGCGAACAACGTACGCTTGCGCTGCACTCGTATGAACGTCTCATTATAGTTTTGCTCGAGCATGTGTTTGGCCTACACAAGACTAGGATGTCCAAATGTTTAGTCCGTCGCTGTCGGATTCGTAACTGCTTGAACGGTTAGTAAGCACATGGCCAGCAAGATCTGTCCAGCACTCTCAGTCGATACATTTCAACAACTTTATAGACTCATGAGTCAAGCTTGACCGAGTGTGGATTGTTCGCTCCAGCATCAATAGCATAAAATCCGCTATCTCTCGTGGCAACCGCAATGACGCGATTTCGCCGATTAATGAGGGTATCATCCAGCCACGACGCGAATTGAGTCGACACGACAATATTTAAAGACAAACCTGATCCACATATAACAGAGATGTTGGTCACATGCGACGCTTACACCACGAGCAGATACAGTCCATGTTGTGATGTTTCAGTTTTTGTGCATGTTGAACAGTCTGACATGTTTGTTGTTTTTGATGATCATATACTTGATGTGTATTGTAACGGGGTTACACGCGCTGGCTATATTCCATACCTCAGCGCTGCGGAATTCTATTCTCGCAATACATTTAAAGTCAGCTTTGTCGAGCTGCTTTATAATTGGTCATATATACAAGATAGTTAGACGTTTAGACCAATTAGACAGTCAACAATTTAGAAGT
>JAADXH010001438.1:0-11132 GCA_023337595.1 Globisporangium camurandrum | reverse complement strand
TGTGTGCGCGCCAGACAATCACGACGCGGTCGCGTTCGTCAATGCGCCGCGTGACTTGCTGGACTGCAAAGTGCGCCTGCGTGCTCTTCGCATGGACCTCGAGCTGAAAGTGCTCGATAAGCACGTGTTTCGACATGTCATGCACGACTGTTTGCAGTGCTCGATGCGAGTAGAAGCGCGCCGGCAATCGCTCCTTTGCCACGACAAAGTGGTCCCAGACAACGTCGACCGTCGCGTCGAACGCAAACGGCAGTACTTTGGTCGCATAGACCTCCAGCACTGCGCCTCCTGACGTATCCGAACTAGTACTGCTGCTACGATTGCTGCTAAAGCTACTATTGTAGTGTTTGTGAGCATGCAGATGCGCTGACTCGCGCTGTGCGAGCCCATTAGCTTGATAGAGTGCGTCGAGTTCCGCGTACGACTCGTCGACGCCGCGTAGCAGCGATTGCGTCATGGCTGTCGATGCGTCGGTTGTTGGCGTCCTCTGTGGGTAATGGAGTCTATGGTTGTAGTGTGGCTGTTTCGCGAGCACGCGATCGATCTCCTACGCAATGTGTTAAATGTCCACAACCATTTGAAATAGACACAGTCCGACACGTAGCGTCAGTCCATCAGCCTATGCGTTCAACATGTAACTAACGGACGTGCTACACAAAATGACAAGATAGATTCTCCTACGTGTGCTGTTGCCATCGACCGGTCGATCGCTTTTGCGAGACTCGCAGCAACTTTGCGCTGACTCGCAAGCACAAACTTCAAGCGGATGTTCTCGCGCTCGGATTGCATCCGCATCGTCCACTGATTCGTTGCAACGTCTGCCCAGACGTGCGTCATGGCGTGTGGTTGCGACTGCTGCACTTGCGCAATAGAGAACGAAGGTGATCGCGTTGTACCTGTAGATGTAGTGGACGACGTTGCTGCGTGCGCCGCAGCTGCGAGTTGCGCTTCGAGCGCTGCGACCTGTTGCCGCAAGTGCATAATCTCTTCGCGGCGCTCGTTGCGTGCTTTGTTCGGGTCCCACTTGGTTGCGCGCTGCTTGCTTGGTGGTTGAGCTGTTGGCTGTGGCTGTGGTAGAGGCTGTGCCACTGCAACAGCAGATGAGCATTGTGCAAGTGCAAGTGCGGTGGATGCACGTACGTTGTCGATGTGCTGTGTGAGATGAAGCAGTTGATGTGGTTGTTGGATGTGCGCATGCTCGTTTTCGTTGGATGCACTCGACTCGACAAGGTGGGCAAGCACTGCAATGTCCAATGAGCTGAGCTCGTCGAGTGCAACGACGTCTGCAATACATGCGCTGTGGTGACTCGGTGGTAGTTGCGCTGCATCGCCGTCGTCTTCATGCAGCAGCTCGAGCGGTCGCAAGCCGACGAGATCGTCGGCAAACTCAAGCGCTGCGAGCAAGTCGTCGTGTAGTACGGTCGTGTTGCTGTCGTCGATGTTGCTCAACGCTGTCATTGCAGTACGCGCGCAGGTAGACGAGCAGTGCCGAGCAAGTGTGTTGAGTGTTGTGTGTCTGTTTTGACGACGAGGACGAAATCAACTCAAAAACACATATAACAACTACTGTACTATAAACCGTCTCAGTTAATACCGATCTCGAAAAATGAACAATCGACTCGGAGAGCTTTGCTTGAATGCTGTAGACAAACGGTGGATACACTGCTCCTGCTTTGATTCTCATTCAGTAGAGTAAAGAGTAAAGAACACACTGAGCCAATTAGGAAACCAAACTTGGGGTCTATGTTGCGGTTCACAGTAACAAGTGAAAGTTGGCAACTACAAATTTGCTCAAGAATTGAAAATCATTACAGTTCAAGTTGTTCAATCTTAAAATTTGTCAATGTCCCATTGATTTTTCCGCACAAATAGCTCAAATATTGGTAAAACACAGCTCTTTATATATTCTCTTAACGTTCTTGCCAAACCAGCATCGATTTCAAAATGTCTAATTGTTACCGAATTTGATATTTAATAATCAGACTTAGTATTGTTATAACAATATATCAATACTTACAATACAATGAGAAGATTACACCAGACACTAAAAATATTGCGATAAATAAAAGCTTTCAGTATCAACGTTAGGACCGCAGTTTCAAATTTCTTCGACTTGTTAAAATTCCTATGTGAGACTCATTTATGCGAAATGACAGGAAGCTACATTTTATGTTTTGTCATCGCGCTGAAATGTGCGTGAAATCACTTGCTTTCAATCTATATTGTATCACACCTCTTCGAGCAAAATGCACGCAAAACCAAAAAGTACACAACATTGCGACAATAAATATTTCTTCGATACTTTCTAATTCAGCGTTGAATACCTCTTTGAAGATATACTAGATACTCGATACATTCGCAAAAATCGCTATTTGCTGTAAACGTGTTGAGAAGCCACTTGGATTGAATGATATTTATAGGAGACTTACGATTGCTTGTCGATCTATATTTTTCAAAAACTAAATTTTGCCTTGCTGGCAAACAGAAAGTGCAAACCAACTTCGGCCGTCACGCACATACATACTAGTTGAGGTTTGTCGTAAGGTTTGAGCGGTATTGTAGCCTAAACCCTTATTGGCGCGTTGGAAGGTTGAACAGTTGGGGAAAATGTACACTCGCATCAGTCTTATGCGCTGAAAATGTCATGGCATCTTTGTCTTTGAAACAATACAACGCGCAGAGGTGATTCGCAACTATCAGTCACTCGTTGTGCCCTCGTTACGTGCATGACCTTTCCACACACAGATTTAATCAGTGTATTTGAGCTATTGGAAAGAATGAGCGGATAATATTACATTTCCACATATCCAATTCAAGGCTCGGTGTGGTTCAACAGAACTTACATTGAAGATAAACTAAAATAATTGACGCTAAAATCGTTTATCTAGCAAGCCACATAAGAAATCTCTACAACGGTAGCGATAGCAATAGACACAAATCCATGACATGTCAAACATACATCACCATATCGCAATATATATCCCAGTACTACGTTCTACAGATATCGCACACATATATCACACGTTTACAATGCGAGCTTGTCGGTGTGATTAATAGTAAAATGCATCTAAAGTACACTACACCGTAAGTTGGCGTAACACGAACAAGTTGCTACTGTGACAAATGCGAAGCATCAGTGAATTAAGCTGAGCACTCGTTTTTGCATAATATTTGACTAGTCACAGGTGAAGTATTTGTACACGTGAATGTGTACTTGATCGATATATTTGACAGGCGATAGGCAAAAATGTGCATATACGCATCGATGTCGCCAGAGAGCTCATCGATTTCTATCGACTCGGGCATGTACGTTGAATTCGTTTTGCGTGACGTGCGCAACCACATATATTGTCACGCTCGTAGGTGTGTACATTACTCCTACGGTTCATATTGTAGGTGTATGATTGTCGATCTGCAATGCGTGCAAGCACACACACGCAGCGTGCGTCTCGTAGTGCACATGGCATTCATTCTCCAGCTCGAAGTGATGCATGACGAACTCCAGAACCGGTGCAACTCCACGCCGTCGTCGCGACTGGCGTGTCATCGAGCCCCGCTGCTGCTAATGGAAGACTATGCTGCCAGGTTGGTCGTGTTGTTCGTTTTCGCTCTCATTCTCGATGGCTTGTGTGCTTTGTTGGCGACTGATGCTACATACGTCTTTCTCTCTATCTCGTATTGCTCGAATGCCGCAGCATCAAGGACTAACGTGTAAACTTGTGCAACTAGAGTATGTAGTAGCAATGAGGACGAGAGCGACGACGCGAGCTTCTAGCGCCGTGAGGTCACTTCAGTGGTACGATATGTGATATGTTGTATGGACATGTAATACAATCACATAGACATGTCGGATTGCTTGTAAAACATCGAGATAGGTTCTATGCATAATATACCATGCCCCCATGCGTTTCTATTTCTCCTTACAGTTTATATACGGCACTATGCGGTATGTGTGCTTGATCGACATAGTTACACGGCGATATGTTAATGTGCCCATACCTTGTGTGTTGTGCAAACATAGGTAAGCTAAAGATTACCTGGTTCTTAAATGGACTTTGCAGACGAGAACTATGTGTGATCGAAACGTATTTGTGACGCATGTTTGCGGTTATAATTGAGTTTATATGTATAATACATGTAGCATAAAAATACAAGATACATGCTCATTTTCACACGAGAGATGATCTAACAACGATTATAACTCATTTGTTTATCAGTAACAAGTTTTCTTAACAAATCTTATATACCCATAATGCTGTTGTGTAATGTACTCGTAAACTCTCATTTCAAGTACGTATAGAAGCGAGTGTTCGTATGTCGCGGGGCTAAGATAGCATGCATACTCACTTCACGTAAATGCATCATACTGATATTCCTTTTCGATAGTTTACTCGTTGAATAGCACGTAATAATAGCAAATATATTGTTCTAACTCACTCAAACACTCAAATAGTCATAATGTTAATTATACTGCTTACTTCGAAAAATATATTGAAAATGCAAGTATGCTCATAAGTTTATGAGTGAATAGTGGTTACGCCCCAAACGACGTACCCAATATTCAGACTTGTCGTTGTAGTGTATACTTCGTAATGTTTCGATCACGTTTACTTGGCTTCTTATACACCAATGTACTCGTCTATCTCAAAACTAAGTGGCTGGTACGCATGTGTGCATACCAGAACATATTGACTTGTGTACTATATATATTTATTTGGCACTTCTCATTTGTGCTCGATACACGAATGAACTAAGGATACCATTTCCGGAAGTGAACGATATCAATTGAACAGTCAAGTTTTATTTTGTAGTAATGTACTGTGCACGTAAATCTAATACAGTTCAGCGACCAACATATGAAATGGCAGTGCTGTACCAAAAATAAGCACTCGGATTTCTACTTCATTACGTACTTTGAACTAAAATGTAGTTTGCACTTCAAAGTATTATCTTTTCAATATGTATAGTTTATAATACATATATTATTTGGTGGATTTCGTTGCGTATTGCTTGGCGAAGCGCCTGTCACTATGCTGAGGCAAAATAAAGTTGCTTTAGGGTTTGTAAACAGGAAAAGACAGGTTTTGATATGTGCTCAACGTTGTGCAGTCCAACTTGCTAACATCATCCTTGTCATCACTTGAACGAAGTTAGTTTGCAGAAAAATGTTTCAAACACTAATTTGTTCACAATAGCAAAAGTCAAAAGTCAACCAGCTTCGATGAGCACATACGTCGGCGAAGACCTCGCAGCGCTCGACGCCGCGCTGGCGTTCATCGACGAGTGGGACCTCGACGACGTCGACGGCGGACTTGGTGATTTGCGCGTCGATGGTGCGTGGCGTGCCGAGCGCCGCCGTGCGCAAGCAGCGCCGCAACAGCACGAACCGCAACGATCAGCAGTGCAACTTGCATCGGATCCGTTCATCGCGCCAGCAGCGCGCATCGCGCCACAGCCACTAGCGCGAGCACCTGCATCTGCTCCACACACTGAGCTCTCGTTTGCTGACCTCGTCAGTGCTGCACAGCGCGGCATGCGCTTCACCGACGTGAAACCCGAACCAGTGCACTCGCCAGCATCCACCTCCACAACTTCATCTTCCACCACCGCAACGCCCACAATCACACGCGCTGCTGCAACGCGCAGCAGCAGCTGGAGCGAAGATGCATACAATACGACTGCAACGTGTCCGATTGCAGTCGATCGACGTCCACGCGACAAGAAGAAACGACACGACGACGACGACGCCAGCAGCAGTAGGTGCATAGAAAGTACATCGACACCATCATCTACAGCAACGCAAGATCCACGTGCACTGGCGCTCCAAGCTGTGAATTTACGCGTCAAACGCCGGCGGCAGAAGGAAGAACTGCTCGAATTGCGCGCGAAAGTCCAGCAACTCGAAGCGCGTTTGACGACGATCCAAACTGCGCATGCGCCGACTGTAGGCACTTCAGCCTCCTCCCAGCAACCACCGCCTCCAACGTTCCAGCATCGGTCGCCGTTGGGCGTCGTGTGGGAGCGATTGGCTGCACGCCAATTGAAAGAACGCGAACGTGTTGAGATTGAAAACCACAAATTGAAACAGACGCTCGACGAACACGTGAAACTCGCACGGAGTTTGGATCGGATATTACGGAAACGCGCGACGCCGCAGGTGCGATTCTATGTACAAATTGTGTATACAATGTGTGTAGCTGTGTATACTATGTGTATACTCATGTGTATACTCATTACTGTAGCGTTTGAGTCCCGATGGGATGGTGATCACACCAACGGACGTCCACCACGAAGCGCAAAGCGACGACACTGCGCACGTCCAGACGCTCGTCGTCGATTTAGAAGCGCTGTATCGTGCAATCGACGCAATCGCAGAACGCTTTGGGCTGACAAATGACGCTGAACAGCAGACGACAGCATTTCGCGAGACGAAATTGCAAACAGACGTTTCGAGCACCAGCGCATTTCTCGAATCAATGGACCGTCGCGTGTTGCCGTTCGACATGGAATCGACAAGTGCGACCGTCTGGCAGTTTCTCGCAGACGAATCTGGCGGACTGGCGCGCATTTACTACCAGAATGTACGTTGTGTATGTATATATATATATACTAGATATCGTGTGATATATCTTCTACAAATGCACATATCATATCTCTAATATAATATATATACTATTTCTAAATACCAGTGTACAAACATGACCGATGACATCCGAACGTGTACGTACGGGATTGAGATGCAACACAAAGAGACGAAAGCTGCGTTCTGGGGCACGAGTGCGATGCGCAAGTACGTCGAGAACGGTCGGATCGTAATCTCGTGGTCCGGTCAGTTTGAACCGGTAAATGCGTGCACTGGCTCTCTCGACAGTGCATCGAAGCTGTGTGGGTTTGTGTTTCGTCACAAGGGGTGGGTCGACATTACGCCCCTCGCAGCGACGCCACAAAACGCAGTCGTGATGCAATCGTACTATCGGATCGAGCCAGAACTTGTTGAAACGACTGATGCGCGTGGGGAAAGCGCAAATGCAAAGATCTCGGCATTGATGGACTTTGTGATCCGAACGACCGATGCGCGATTGGATGCTCATCATCAGTTTATTGAGAACAACTTGATGTTGCGCAAGTGAGTCTGAGAGTGAGCGTTTGAGGTTAATGCGGTACAATATCCTTATGGTGTTACTGCTTAACAAAGTCTAAGCATTCGACACGCGCGCCATCGGTCGCTCAAAGTCTCTATTGAATCATGCAGTTTTAGTTTCTATTGATATTGGTAATTCCTCACATGGAAGTTTTGTTCGAAATTGATCCTCATTTGTTAGCAACGGTCCGAGAGTACCACCATTCTTGGTCCAGATTTACTCGTGATTATGCTAATCTGCGGGGTGTAAACGTTGGTTTGTCGCATATAGTTTGCACTTGAGTTTTGTATGCTGACAACGATTTACCTAACAATTACTCCGACTTTATGTGTCGTTTACATTGTGCAGAATGCGTGCTGCAGACCAGAAAGTTTGTCCGCAAAGTCTAGCGCCACTTGCGCGCGCTCGCTGTTCATCATCATTGCACGACCGCCACAGGACGCAGCAGCGTATAATTTGTCTGCAGACGTTGCGCGCGTGACGAACGTCGGTAGTTCCATCGAGATGAACGTTATGGACGACATCAGCAGTGCGTCGGTCGTCGTCAGTAGCACTAGCAATGGCAATGCCGCCACCGACGTGTCGCTCGAAGAAGCGCTTGCGTTCTTTGACTGCTACGACGACCAGTCACTGCAGCGTGTACAACCACAGCAGCAGCAGCAGCATCTCACAAGCATGGGCGCTGGTGCTGGTAACACAAACGGCAGTGCACACGTGCACGCCACTCTGCAGCAGCAACAGCACGAACCGTATGGAATAGCGACAGCGACCGACATCCTCATGATGATCGACGATGCGTCTGTCGTGTCCGATGGATTTGCGCTCGATACCATCGCAAACAACAGCAACAACAACAGCAGTGCGTTTCTCTACAGTGCAGCAAGCGCAACTGTTGCACCAGCACAACACGCGCTCCAGCCACTCGACAGCCCGTCTGCGATGGCGGTCGACGCCATGCGCTTCAGCTCCAGCGACTTTGGACTGATGGCGACGCTCTTGCAGCCACTCCATCTCGATGAAGCGCCAGCCACACCAAGAACAGCTGAATCATCCATGCAGTCGCTCCTCACAGCGCCACTGCCTACGGCGCCAGCTCCTTCGACAGCAACAACAAACGCACGTGACATGCACATCCAGTTGGATCCACCAAAGCACCACGCACTATCGGCAACCACACGATCGTCACCAACAACAACAGCAGCAAAGCCCAAAGCGTCCACGTTGCTCAGTACGACCATCGGATCCGTGGCTTCCACTACAAATCCACCAACTACGAATCGCTCGAGTACGAAGCGCGTGCGTCGACAGAAAGAAGAATTGTTGTACCTACGATCGAAAGTCATTGAGATGGAAGCGCGTTTGGCGCAACTCAAACGCGTGAATCGCGAAAGCGTACCTGGCTCTACGACTAGCGACTCGCCTGCTGCTGCTGACGATGTGACATTGTCACATTGTACGACGTTAAGTCGCAAGCGCCGCAGCGACGACGTTGACGCAATGAACGACGAATCAGATCCAGACAAACCTGCATCGCCAATACCTGCAATTGCGCCTGCGTTGCTCGCGAGCGTGTGGGAGAACGTCGCGGAGCGGCAGTACAAAGAGCGACTACGTGCGGAACAACAAAACAAGAAATTGAAACTGATGCTCGAGAGCCAGATCAAATTAGCGTCGAGTTTGGAGAAAATCTTGAAGAAACGACCGACTGCCGAGGTGCGAGTTTATTGTAGTGGAATGTGTAATGGAGCGAAAGTATATCGGTATTATACCGGTTTGTATCGGTTTTGTACCGGTATTCTCCATATACTTATGTACCAATTGAATTACCTTCTATTCTATCCACCAGGTGCTTGCGCCTGCGTCGACTACGAAACCTACTGGCGCACAGCGTGTGATTGCGTACAACGAGACGGACACAAACGTATTTGCACAACAACGCGCAGCAGCCGACGATGCGTATTTACGCACCGACAGCGTGTTTCGTGCGTGCGATTTCTTTGCTACTGACGCGAACAACGCGTCGTTGCCATCGACACGTCACGATTTCCGCGTGAAAGACGTTCCTGATGCAAATGGCGTGATCATGGAGTTTATGGCGACGATGGTGGTGCCATTTGACGTTGCAACGACTGGAAATGCGCTCTGGCGGTTTCTATCGGATGTCGGTGTGCGTCGCCATTGTTACTTTGAACAAGTCGTTGAAGCAACCGACGAGTTTGTCGCTCGGTCGTTTGGTGTCCGGATACAGGAAAACAATCAGGATGTTGATCTAAGAGGCAAACACACGATCCGGAAGTTTGTAGACGATGAGAAGAAACGCATCGTTTTAGTCTGGACGTCGCACATGGAGCCACTCAAGTTGGCAGACGCACCAGTTGCTGGGTTGCGGTTCAACGACATTGGGTGGCTCGTTGTGACGTCCTGTGGTGGCTCGAAGAGCACTGCGACGGTGATCAATGTGTTTGGCAACCTGAGTCCATTGATCCCAGACAGTGACGAATCGGAGGACGATGACACTTGTAATGACCGACAGGCAGATGCGCGCATTGGCGCATTGACGGACTTTGTGATCAATTCACACGAGCACAACGCTGCGCTGTGTTTGAAAATGATCAACGATCTGTTGGTCGAAGAAGCATGGAAATCGGTCGACGACGTTGCATTGTGAAGCAAGGAAAGGCAGCAGTTTGGAGGTTATTGAATAGCACAATTGTGGATTGCATAGCAAAGTCAGTCGAGGATTTTGATAAATAGACAAGTAGTTCAAAACAAAACACCACATTTTCAAGGTATTTGAAATTGGTCTTTGTTTTGACTGCTTCTTGAAAAACTAGTCGTTGCTGACTGCTGGACTGACATTGGCACATTTGCTTTCTCGGCTGCTCCCGTGTCTAAAGTGATCGACATGACGGCACAGCAGCGAGGTGACTACGCGAACGAACCTATTGCGTCTGAGGAAGACCATGCACGCGTGGATTCAGCGCTGCACGAGAGCGACGGACTGCAGTTCTCTCCACCCGCGCTAGACTCCGATCACAAGCCGAGGAAAAGCACGTCGAGTCACTACGTCCGTATCCCGAATACAACAAGCATTACTGGAACCATAACAAAATAGACATGTAATCTCAAGCAAAAAAATCACTAGCAAAACTAAAAAACTTAACAATTCCACAATGTATCATTACGCATGTAAAAGTGCGCTACGTCATCAGCGCCAGCTCAACAACGCGATATTTTCGGTCCACGCGCGACCGGATCACCGCCTTTGCCGTAAAAGTACGTTTGCTTCTTCCACGTCGACGTGAGGACGCCACGCGCAAGCTTCGCTGCAAGGCGCGTGAGTCCACGACGCGACGCCTGGCTACTTGCGTCTCGCGGTTTTGCCATCGGACGATAGCGACAGAGGTAGTCGACGATGTTGCAATAGCCCCTCTCCTCTGCGGCAAAGAGTGCTTCGACCATGCAACCGTCGTTTGGACGGTGCTCGTGCAAGTACTTCACGACATCGAAGCATCCATATACCATAGCTTCAGACATCGTCGTGATCGAAAAGCCCACAAAGCCGTGCGTGTGGGCGAATGCGATGCAGTCAACTTGGCCATTCGCCGCTGCAATGTCGATGGACCAACTCGCGCAGCCGACTTCGCTGTAGTGTTCATGCAGAAACTGCAGCACTGCCAAGTGGCCATTCTCAAGTGCACCGCCCATAGCATTGCGCGTGCAGCCCTCGCTGCGATGTGTGTGCAAGAACTTTACGACTTCGAGATGGCCATAGAACGCAGCGATGTCCATCGCGCGCGTCGTGCAACCATTTGTGCTGTGCTCGTGCAGGAAGCGTATGAGGTCGAGATTACCAGACGCTGCTGCAGCATCCATCATGCTAGCTGGGAAAGAATAGTCATGCTCGTGGAGCCACTTGATCGCAGTGACAGCGTTGTTCCTGCTAGCAGCAGCTGCAGCGTCATCGTTATGGATTATGCTACGAATCAC
>JAADXH010001437.1:0-11135 GCA_023337595.1 Globisporangium camurandrum | reverse complement strand
GCTTTCAAAAAATCAAATGCACTGCGGGAATCACAAAATTAGCGCGGTTGCGATGGTCTTGTTAGAACTTTGAAAAGTGACCTACAACAAAAGTAATCCACAAAAATCGAAGTGCGGCTAACCAATTGGCGCGCACTGTATGAACACATGTTCGAGTCACAAATATATTCTTGTAACACTTGATGAAACATATACACAATAGTCGATTTACAAAAATAGACAATTCATTGTCGTATATGTAGTCTCATAGGTGCCAAGCATACAAGCAACTGATCCGATCAAAAGATAAGCACAACTCGTTGTCGAAGCAGCAACTTCGAAAGTGATGCGGAGTATGAGATGGCCTGTCGTTTTGAACCCAGCGCCAGATGCAAGTTTGATCAGAGATTAGCCAATTACACGATACTGTACGTACAACGATATTCAGCTTGTAGCAGGTTCACAACCACTCACCAATCGATTCAATGCACTACTTTTTTTAGTATACTACGTAATTCTAATATTGAAGTGGTGTAGAAATACAAGCTGCGCCTCAATAGATGCGATTCTTGTACTCATTATTTGTAATAGATCATGTTTGATTTGTAATTGATTTATATGTGTAATTATTTTACGATTATTATTATTAGCACGCAATTTCGTACGCAGCATGTATTGCGAACGATAAGTGAAAGAATTGATCTCATGTAGAGATTTTTAAAGCATTACAAAAATGAGAGAATAATGCTTTCGTAGGCTGTTATGCTATACTCTATAACTCTACAAGATAGCGAGCTTAGTAACATTGTCATTTGCTTTGTTTTTGGCGCTATACAGCATTGTGAATGCAGGATATTGCGTCAAGCTCAAATACACAATACTTTTTCCTATTTGCATTCCGAGCCAAAATATGCCCACATTTGTAAAACTCACAGCCGATAATACCATTAGTGTATTTTATGTGACGATAATTTGCACAAAATTGAGTAAGAACATGTGACAAGATTCGCTTTATAGCAGATTGTCAGCGACACACCAAAGGACATCAAAAGGATATTTATTTATGCAATACAGTATAGGGGATGGTTATGTAGACAAAAATATACACTTCTTACGTATTGCGTAATACTAATTTTGCAATGTATTACGTGCTGTTACTTGAGCTTGGTATCTACCCCTCAACCTGGAGTTGGAGATGGGATGCTGTGACGCATTGGCTAATGGTTGGGGATTTACTACAAGTCAGGAGACATATATAGTTGGTGTCTCCACCTTCGGGGAGAGGATACGTCAGCGATACTTCGTATCTTCATCCATATATTTAGTGGCAATAGAACAGATCTAAAATTCTTCTAGTGTCTCTAACTCCAGTCTGAAGGCGCCAAACGCAAGCCGTACTTCAATTATTTAAACTTTAGTACCTACCGATTTTTGTGGGTGTTTAACGACCTTGTAGCAGATTTTCCAAAATAATCCACGATATACTTTATAATAGCACACGTTTCAATGCTTAAATGTGAATGTAGCATATCGATACTATTTATTCAATCTATTGGGTTGTTTCGGACTAGGTCGCGTCGCCTCGATCTATGAATAGCAGCGTACAAACCATTTTGACATAATGGATGTCTTTTTGCACGAAAACGAATGGAGAGTAGCAAAAGCAGCTAAGCTCGTGCTGCTAAGCGTAAACAAACGAGCAGCGCTTGCCCATATCGGCCAATGTAGATTCACAGTACGAAAATATTTGTATTTAAAGTAAAAAACGAAGATAATTTAACATTAATATTACACTTCGTGGTCGTGGTGTATGTGTCTCGCTCAAGTTGTTTCCGCGGATCTCACTTAACATTAAATATATCGTCCTAGCCCTTACATATATTATAATAAAACTACACAATTCTTAATATCATTTCACACTATTTTCCTTATTCTCCACACTGCCAATATACTAAATGACACTAGTTAGTGTTGCTAACATGTCGCGATTTTTTTAAAATGAAGTCAGTTTCACGGGTCGTATTTTGTTTATGGATGTCGAAATAGCCTATAGCGTGTCGCAATTGTGTTTGTGCCTGTTTAAGCACATTTAGGAGCAGCATTAATTTACGCTACTCGTTTGTGGTTGGTTGTTCGATACATTAATCATTGTAGTCAAAACAAATATTATAGGAGGAATTCCATTGCTCATACACATATAGAGTGTGAAACGCAAGAAAATGGTGTGCACTTCTTAGCATACTAAACAAAACCCGAGTCAAACCGGAAAACGCCAACGCACTAGCAGTTTGCGCAATTGTAACAGGAAGAGCACAATGAGGAATTATTAGCATCAATAAATATTAGCGGCCGGAGATAAGAATGAGGTACATTAGCTGTGTAGGTAATCCAGAGTAGCATTTACATTTACGTCAATATAATTGTTGTAAACGATTTGTTATTTCTACATACTCATAAACGGCACTTAATAAACATGTTAAATAACATGATAAAGTTGTAAATAGCTCGCATTTATATACGCAGTAACAAGCTGTCAATATGTCAAACTTAAAACCAACGTATATTAATGACCAGTGTGCGTATTATTACAACGATCAGGGTTCTATGTCTATTAACACCACTGTGTTCATATAGTTTGCTAAATTACCACTCAAACTAACACCAAACTTAACAAAGTGTAGAGGCAAATCAGTCAGTTCCTCGTCGTCAATATTCTGTTTCTAGTCATGTTGTTAACGATTGTTGATGTTGCTACCTGTGATGTATATACCTGTGTTGTTGATGTTGTTTTTCCTAATTTTCGCTACTATTGTTGGTGTTGGTGTTTGTAGTGCTGTTTTGTTGTTAAACCATTGCGAGAGTGCACACACTATGTTCTGTGCGCAGGAAATTCTGCAGTAGCGTGAATATCATAATATTTTCCGAAAATTTTGGCTACTCGGCATAAGCTGTCATATTTGTATACACCTATGTCCCAACCCGGGAAGCAAATACAAAATGAAGTGGCGTACACGACACACACTCAGCTCAAATATTAGTTAGAATGATGATAAAGTCATGTTTAGGGAATTGTCATTGAATTTTAAATCGCCATACACTTTCAAATACACACACTTGACCCGAAAGGAAGAATATTGTCGACAAAACGAGGTCGTCATTCGACTAAGAGCGTGGTAGAAACACTACCGTTCGTATTCTCTTTACAATAATGCCGATGTCTAACACCGTTTGGAATAACTATGTCTTTAAAACGATAAAAAATACTAAGCCATCAAAATGGTGCGATACCGTTCTCTTCTCCGCGAATTCATTTGCACAAAAACGACATAAATTTGTCTGTTTCACGCGATCAATTCGAGGCGCATGCAGCTGTAATTGTATTTATCTATTGTTTGTCGCTACCGAAATAAGATAAAAACATTGTGCAATCTAACATCTGTTTTCCTGACACGGTGGTGCGTTGAATGCGGCAAAAGCGTAGTTAATGGTCGAGCCTACTCAACTAAGCGTGGGCGTTCTCGTGGTGTTTTCGTAATTTGCAAATTCGTTTTCGCCCTCATGACAAAAATAGTTACACTTATTGTCCATATTCAATCGCAACAGAAAGATTATGTTTTATTATATAGAGATGCAATATAAATAGAATGCCACTCAAAACTTAGTACAAACATATATATCAATTCATGTATATCAGAAATCAGGAACCCTAATACGTAATGTTTGACAGAGAAAGACTTTGTGCAATGTATAGCATGCACATTCCTTCAGAGACCATTATATTACTTTTTCAACTACGTCGTATATAACATATTAGAAGCAGAAGTGTACTGGTCTGCTGAAGAAAATAGTCCAGTACAATACGGTGATAATGTAGAGAATCCTGCTTATTACAATATCCAGGAAGCACGAAATGATATGCTAAGATTCATATATGCACGGTGTAAGACTTGGGGGCATCCACCATATGGGCTTGTGTAACAATTATAGCAAGTAGTGATCGAGCCAACTTTGATTGACTGCTGTACGTTTTACACATAGCCTATTGGTATATATAATCATATTACAACGAATTATGTGTACGGATGACAAGCTAAACCCAGCAGAAACAAAATGATAAATATGTTCCATGCGGGTATACGGTATAGAATTACTATACAGTTTTGCTGCTTACATTGTAGTAGCGGCTGCGCATCAAAGCAACTTCAAGACTGTCACTTGTTCTTCCAACAGAATTTACGACTACTGTTCATTTGTGTTTGCAACATCCTGGCGACCAACAATTTCACGCAGAAAATATCCATTCGACTGTTCACTGTTACGATGACCTTCTGAATGCAATTGGCGAACTTTCTCTGCGGAGCCAATTCGGAGATACAAATATACTGTCTGGTAGCATAAAATTACCAATCACGCGTTTCAGCAAGCAATGGATTGTGTGGGTATGGCGAAATCTCGTCGAATGTTATCTTATTATACGATAGGGACTCCATTAATCAGTTGCTACATCTCTAACTAAGAGCCTTATTGTATTGTTGAGGTCGGCTCTTATATGCCAATCTTCAACTTTACAGCAGACTTTACCGTAAGGCATCTACAAACCTATATTTTACCATTAACTTAACGCACATATTCGAGTTTAACATAAGTATAGCAAGCCATGTGGTAAATAAATTCCACGTCACAAGCACAAAGCAAAGTCTACCTGCAAGTGTAAACTGGCAAATGCATCGCGCATACTACTCATCGAAGTACTGTTGCAGTATTCACAGCAAATTCAAGCAAATCGATGGTGTTATTTCTATCTTTCATTTTAGTCACTGGTCGCTGCCATTGACTTTTTCGTTGCTATTTGAGTACCTTAGGAATAGCGTATTATTTTACATTTATTGGCATGTGAGCGTATCGATAGACATGATAACGGGATACTATAAGTATAACTTTACGAACCATCAACCGTGAACTAACCCCTAGCGCTCCGTGCGACCTATGATTCAGAGCAGAAAATCCTATCGTTGGTCAACTTCTATCAATATCTAGGTGTACTTGTATGAAAATTACTCTCTTGAACGTTCAGCTAGCAATGCGCGGCTGTGTAATCTGAATTTGCAGACAGTATGGAAAGAATGATACTGTCACGAATACTCAAAACAATTGGAAATTTTACATGAAGTCGATCGCCGTGGTCAATTCTGTTACCGCTCAACGTCAAAGCGCAACTCTCAAGCATATTCTAGCATATCTGACTAAGAGCATCTATATTATGTATTAGATTATTGCAATCGACTTTTTCTGTACAATCTTGACTACTTTCTATCATCTACTCGTGTGAATTCTACACTATGCGAACATTACCTTGACCGTCAAGTACTATTGCCAACATGATTTTGATTGATGCATAGTATATAGCCTCTGTTGTGCCATTTCTGTATTTACTAATGTACTATATATTAATGTATCATGCATAGTTTAAAAAATTGCCACTCGAACAAATGTAATCTACATACTCACAATTCTTATGCTGGTAATGTCAAATCGGCGAATACCGAGTGAACGATACAGTATTTTTTAGTTGTTGTTATTAAACTTCAATAAAGAAAAATAGCAAAATAAATCTTTCCGTGTTGATTTATTGTCGTTATTGTTATGGCTGTTGTTCAACATGACTTATATTCGCGGAATAGAATAGAGCGGACTCAAATTGTGATGCGCTGAATATTACGTAAAAGTTAGAGGTCACTAACATTAGTACAATGAAGTACGTTTAGCTTCGGATAAAGATTTTGTGACGTCTGCGCGACACAAGCACACTGGACTGTGTGTTTGTCGTTTTTGTGATTGGCTTGTGGCTGTCGAGATTATACCATATATGAGTACTGTATGCGTCGTGTACTAAATTGCCACTGCAATGCAAAAATATATTTATACAGTATATCGTGATAGTTGTTGTTGTTGATGGTGTAGTGTTATTGTGCTGTGTATTTATATATGCATTGCATAGTTTACCTAACTTCCGATCCAGTTAAGCCTAGCATATTCTATATAAACTTTTGCAGCGACCATCATTTCAACTAACAATTAGTTTATTTTTATACTATATTTGTGCCATTAGTAAATTGTGGTTACTGTTACTGCAACACAAATGTCATAATAATTGTTGCTGCGAAATAAATTTCATCATTATGGTTGCTTCAAAATAAGGATACTGGATACTATTGCAGCAAAAAATGGTTACTGTTGCTGTATTAGATGGTACTATTGCTGCGAAAGATTGTGCGAGAGATGGTTTTATGTTGCTGTGATTGATGGTTGTTGTAGCTGCGAAAGAAGATATATATGTATCCATCTTTATGCTCTCCAGCTCTCAATCCCAAAATTTCACACACACATAACTTCCTTTCCTAATAATCCGGTGGCGGAGCGTCCTTCTTGTTCGCCTCTCGTCGCCACGGTCGGACTTTGAACACGAGGTCCTCCATAAAGTCGCGCGTCGTGATCTGCAACGCAGCATCGGCACGTGGATTCAACACACTCGTGGGCTTTGTACGTAGAAAGTACGGCATCGACATGCGGCGGTTTACTTCAGCGTCGACACAGATCGCAGGCACGCGATGCAGTGGTGCTTTGATGAGTCCGTTCGTTAAAAACCCGAGTGTCTCGCCGGCAAACACCGAAAAGTGGATCACATCGGCATCGGCTTCGACGTCGCTCCACAACATGCGCTCGAGGTTCCACATCTGGAGACCAGGGACGGTCGCAACGGGCGATACAGTCACGAGCCCCAAGTCGGCGTGGACGCCGCACGAGTGGTCGTCCGGGTGAAGCGGCGTAGTAGAAGTAGAGGTTGCTTTGTTGCGGTAGTTGTAGACGCGCAACACCGACGGACCGTATTGATTCGTCCGGTCCCGCGGTTCCGTGGCGACTGCTGGCGCAGGCGTCAGATCGTCCAAGAGCTCGTGCAGGACCCATTGCTCATCGAGATTCAATATATCACACACTGCACGCACGCAATCGCGCGCCAACGTATCCAACAAATCCAATAGCGACAACATCTGCGCAGCAAACGCCGCGTCGTCTGCGTGGTTTGTAAAATACGGCGGTGGCCACGGCGTCCCGCTTGCAGCAATCGGTCGACGGAGCTGGAGGTATTCACGATTGCGATCGGAACTAAACCCAACGTACCGGCCTTTCGAGACTGCGGGGTGGCGCGATTGTTCCAAAGCAGTTGCGTCGTTTGCATCGTTATTGAAAGCGTCCGTGTTGCTGCTGTTGCCGGTTCGATCGGTCGCATCGCAATAGTCGCGCCAGCGCTGATCGGCTGGCAATGCGAGCTGCGCGGCGAGCCACGTGCGGACTGTTTGGAACGCTGCTTGCGGCACTTGCGCTTGCGCTGCGGTGACCTCAAGTCGGACAAAGCCCCACGCTTTCATGTTGTCGACAAATCGCATGCGCGCAAACTTGCGTTCAATGCAATCGGTCGTGCGACTGAGCGCAGCAGCAGAGATTGGAAAGTACGGCGACTCGAATGCACTGCTGCGCAGGATTGGCTGTCGCAGCAGTGCCATGTCGCGCACGACGAGTGCGAGCTGGAGCACTGGGACGCGCTCGCTCTCGAAGCGTTGGTACAATCGCCCGACAACTGTGTTGATCATCACGAGCGGATACGGCGGGCTGTAGAGTTCTTCAGCTGGGACGACAGCAAAGACGCTCGAGCCGGGTGGGATGCTGAATTGATCACGCAGCCAGAGCTCGAGGTCCATGAGCCGCGTCCCCGGTTGCTCCGGACTCGACTTCTCGTACAGCAACGGCATCTGGATCTCGCCGCTCTTGACTTGCGACTCGTAGTAAAACACACAGTGCAGCGGCGGTCGCTGCGCCATCTGATGCAATGCGTGCTTGACGTGCGTATCCGTGATGCTGTTTGCGTCGCTGCCTTTGCCACCCGGCGGTGTTCGTGGCATGCGTTGCGACCCAGTCGGCGTGCGCGGTGTCGATGTGTCATGCTGTGCAGCTGGAGCTGCACCAGTCGATGTGGACGATGTGGACGATGCGGCTTGGCCCATGTGTACTGACGGCAAGCAACGAGCGTGTTCGGAATTGAATGACAGGAATCGCAGCAGCGTCGCGTGCACAAGTGTAGTCGTAATTGACAATGCGCAAATGATTAAAATGATAATGGGTGTTATACCTACAACATTGCAATTTTTCGAGCTCTGCAAATGAATATATGTTGATAACATCATAACAGCATCAAGATCAAATTCTACAGAACAAGGCTCCCTTGAGTAACAAAACTGCCCTATTTAATAGTCGAGATGATATCTAATGCTGCACTGTACAGTTTTACAGTCGTGAATTCACGCCAGGTTACACAGTGATTTTACGCCCGCACAAGACAACACGTTCGATTGTCGTAGGCATTGATCCTCTTCATGTCACTGGCTGCTCTAGAGCCCTACATGTTTTCCTTAGTATGTAAGTGTCTTAGCTTGCACATATAGTGTTGATTAAAATGCAGCGCAAATCGAGCAATACTCGATCACTGGTAATTTGTACATTAGAACGGAGGTCATATGTGTACTATAGAGGCACCGCTTACTGCCACTCGCGTAAAAGATAACGTGCAAATTCGCGTACATATCGTGTCTGCGAGCATCGCGTGCACCACCCGAAATCGATTTGACACAACAGTACTAGCACACAGGGATCGCAGACAAACAATTACAATTGCAATGAATTACAAATGTATAATTGTAAGTATTAAATCTTGCGTCTTTACAATTCCCGACCATTTTGGGGGAGTTAGTCATAGTCTGTGTAAGCTTAAGAACACGAGTTCAATGCATCGGAAGTGTCGGAAGAGAAGCAGGGTGCTTTGTATTTAACACAAATCATTTTTTCTGCGGGCCAGCAATTTCGTACGACAGTACTGCAAACAATCGATCTTTGAACTCACTGGAGAAGTACCAATTTTGCAAGTTTGTACTGTTGCCGTTCAATGTTGTAGATGATGTTTTATCCGCAAAACCGGTGGAGGGGGTGCAGTTATGTCTAAAATGGTCATCATAATAACTTATTTTAACAGACAAGAGAGCGACTTTAATCAAGCTAGTGTGTGCCAATTTGAGATAGCATGTATGCCATGAAATGTGAATGCAGCCCGTTTTAGAACGACTATGTGTATATAATTAAAGATGCAGTGTAGTGACGTAATTGTACATCCTCGGGTTACATTTAGCATTTGAGTATCTTTTCTATACACGAGCTCACTGGTAAACATGTAATACAATACAATAATACATACGTTGACGAATTACAGAGCGATAAACAGAAGATGCGATGTATACAAGTAGCCTAAGGTATAGCTGTATACATCGTGGCAGCTGGGGCGTACTATTTAATTAAATGAAGGAGCTACCAAATGTATATGGATGTTAATAAATCAGATGTTCGACCATTTTAGGGAGCAATCAAAACTTCGTACATACTCAATTACATTTTGTCACCACCATGTCGAATAATTTTGACACAACTACCACGTTTTTAGCCACTAAATGAGATCACACTGATTGCCAAAACAAGCTTTCCACAATAACACAAACTCAATCATTTTAGTTCAATATAGACTCCAAACCGGTAAATTTGGCAAACCATTGAGTACATACGTTATGATAGTTGAAGGAACATCGTATTCATATATCGCTTTTAAATACATCAAAACAAATTACCACCAATATTTTACCCATCATAATTGATAAAGCCACATATTTAGTCCAGTTGATTTAATTGGTTTTTAGTATTGGCATACTTTGAACCATGACATATTTATGATGTTTGAACAGCATAGCTACTTATTACGCTGTTTAGAGCAGCATTTGCCTTTGAGGAGTAAAATACATCCTTAATGATCGATGTCTATATCCACCACTCGCACCTCCAACTCATTAAACTAACTCACTTACACACTGAGTCGCACTTTTGTTTTTCCGTAAATCACTCTTGTACACACGCATGCTCAAACTTTTCAAGATGACTAACATATACCAGGTTTGGGTTAGGCGACGCCGAGTAATACACTGTGATTGCAACGTAGGAGCCGCTCAAAAACTCGTATGTGCGCGTCCAAGCGGCCTCCGAGATGCTAAACCCAGTACGCACAAACACGCAAACCAAGTATATTCTTATTTTCTGTCTGTGCACTGCTGCTCTGGAGCGAACTGTAGCCTCCGATTTCACCGACATGCATCAGCGCTTCTACACTATAAAAGTTATCTAATCTGTAACATGCAAGTGTGTAAGGAATGAGAGGCATTAATCCAACGAGGAAAACTGTCGGGTATGAGAGGCAATCACTTTGTTGCGTTGATATCTGTCAAAAGCAGATTGGGAGTTGATATGTTACTGAGTTATGCCTATAGGGATACAGTAATAAAGACGCCATGATTAAACTACGATGCCAGTAATTGTATTGACTATACACATACAAGCTACTACCGCAATTTTGTAGTATACTTCGTGTAGATATACTTCCGAAATTATTTAATTCGCAGCAGCCGATGACCACAAGGTGGAGTGACAGATGTTCAGTTGTATAAGTAGAAAACTAAAGAGAGTAGTAGAAAATGAATGAAATGCGAAGGCAAGTTTGTCGTAAACTGTCACGTTGAAAAACGCATGCATCCAGATACGTCGATTGATAATTTACTAGCATTGACACGATAAAGGGTGTTATACTTTACTATTTGAATATTTTCAGTCTACTGTACGTCGCGTTAATGCAGAGTAAAATAAAGTGCGTGCCAAAAGTTTAGAAAATTCTCGTTCTGCAACTTTTCTCTAAAACTATTGCGTCAAACAGCACACAGAGCGGCTCAAATGAAAGAGCAAAGAACGAGAAGGAAAACAAGCCCACAGCAGCGCAACACGTCACAATATAGACGACACTGCAAGAGAAAACTCATTATCAGAGGGAAAAGGGGAGTTTCGCCGGTGGCGGAACTTTGGTATTAGATGTGTAATTTTACGTAAAATTGTGTTTAAATTGAGAAACTATAATCACCGCGTTCACTCCATCGTGCCGCGTGTTTTTGCGCGCTCAAATCAATTCAGAAAAAGATGGGAAGAGCGAAGAAGCTGTCGGCGGCCGGTGTGCGGGTGAT
>JAADXH010001436.1:0-11135 GCA_023337595.1 Globisporangium camurandrum | reverse complement strand
TGCAGCTTTTTCTCAAAACGTTTTGTGTTGCTCAACAAACGGAAAGCACTGTCAGAATGCGTCTTCTAATTGGCTCATTCTAGCCAATTTTCAGTCTCAAAAGGCGAATATTGGTTTAAAAATCACAAAAAAGTGGGTGTCCCTATAGCATTCGCCAGCACTGTACACATGGAGGAGTCCCGTCTGCTTGTACTCACGCTTTTGTGTCACGTTATGTCAACATCGTTAACTGACGAAGTTATACATAGATATTCCCTATATACTGAGTTTTTTGTTGCTGTATTTACAACCCAATGACAAATTCATCACACACCACATCAACGACTATGGCAGTGCTCGTGCAACTCGATGCTGCGGATGTCGACGCTGGTACCGGCGCGGCACCCGTGACGCTCTTTGTGCGCGGCCGATCGCTGCCATCTTTATCTAGTTCTAGCTCATCTAGCGCTGCTGCTACACCACCCACACTACAGCTCGAGGTCGTTGACGGCGACAAGCTCTACCACGGTGACGTCGCCGAAGCGCACAAGCCACGAGCACTCGACTGCTCACCGCGCGAGTACGTGCGGACACTCGAAGCTGCACTCTGCGGTCCTTCTGCAGACACCGCATTCACACCTACACCGTTGTTTGCGTACAAGTGGTCCCGCACGCGCTGCGAGCTGACGCTCATGGAGCAGTCGCCGAATGCATCGATCGCAATGAAGTACACTACAATCGCACTGACACGCAGCACTTCACCAGCAAGCGACTGGTACACACTGCTGCTCGACATCGTTGCAGTCAGTAATCGCAGTGCTGTCGACACGGCGCAGCAGCGCCAGCGCATCACTGAACTCGAAGCGCTCGTGCGCGACAAGGACGTCGTGCTCGACGCTGCGCTCGCGGCAAAGCAGCAGCTCGAAGACGCACTGTTCGATCGCTTCGCGGCCGTTTTGAATGCCAAGAAAGACGCGATTGCGCGTCTCCAGCACGCAGTCACGGTCGCTCAGATGCAGCTCCAGGCGGCAGAAGAGCGTGCGTCCCACAGTGCAACGACGCGCAGTTCGACGAAACCATCAACGCAGCGCCGACCGCGCGACAACGTCGTCAAAGGCACCACGTTGCTACGTGCGATCGCAAGCGACAACGACGAGTCGAGCAACCACAGCGTCAGCGACGACGACAGCGATGAGGACGCAAACATCAAAGCCGAAGCTTTGGATGAGACCGACGAGAACGACGACGACGATGCCGAGGACGCAATCCAGATTGACAGTACGCAGCGCGAACGGCTCGATGCGCGGCGCCAGGCGGTCGATGCGTACAGTCAATTGCCAAGTGCAACGCTGTCACTTGCGTCGCAGGTGTGTACAGCCGACGACGTGCTTGCTGATTTAGGTGCGATCTTGCAACAAGAGGTCGCAGCGGCCGATTCGGCAATGGGCACAAAGAATGAGGACGACGACGACGACGATGCAGCGCAGAGCAAGAAGTCGACAACTAAAGCCAAGACCGCGAAGCGACCGCCCGTTGTGACGCGTACTGCAGCGTCGAAGCGCACGCGCGTCGCTGCAGTCAATGAGGAGGATGCGACGACAGCGCAGCGTCAAAAGCCAGCGACGACTGCACAAGCGACGCGAGTTGCATCGCCACCGCGAGCTGTTGCGAAGAACTATGAACCGATCGATTCCGACGAAGAAGATATTCTCGATATGTTGGCGTAGGTAGCAATTCAATTAAGTACGCATCGAACTTTTGGAGAGCAGCAGTCAGAATAGTCTACTAAGTACGATTTTTGTTGGTAGGTCGTCCATACAAAAAACCACATGCATCCACTGATTCTCTCTCTCTCTCTCGCTCTCTTTCTTTCTCTCGCACTGTCGCACACACTGTCTCTATAAATCGTCGTACAGTGCATCTGCAGTCGCACGCGTCGTCGGTTGGTTTGCATTCCGGCTATTCTTCACAACCAGCACTGGCAGCAGCGGTGACTGCTGTTGCTTGAAGCCATGCGTCGGTAGCAGCTGCTCGCGTTCGGCCTCTTCGATCACGACGTTGTGGTCTTTCAAGAACGAATCTTGGATCCAGAACTGGACCATGTTCATCACAAGGGGGCAGCCGATCATGACGATCAACAGTTCGATCTTCGGGTAATTGTGGACCGGGTAGAACAACACAGAGCCGATCAACCCCAGGGGGGCACTAAACACAAAGATCGCTGCGCCAACGAAGAGTTTCATCACCAACAGGATCGCAGACCACGACAGCAACTGGACAAACCATACGTAGACGCTCGGTGGCGTCCCGTACCGACCCGGGTGGATCAAACTCGTCCAGTCGTATCGAACTGCAAATGCCGTGACGAGCTGGAGGAGCAAGTACGCAATGTACACGCCGAGTGTCGTGTCGATCGCAACGTTCATAAAGTAGAACGCGCACTGTGGATAGTGTAAGCGTATAGCACGCGTGTGAGCGCTTGTAGTGCATAGTGACATGGCTGCAAAAACGCACCTCGTCCGACTCGCCTTGGCTTTTCGAGTTGTCAGCAATGCCGATCGAGAAGATGATGTTCACGACGTGGACCATTGCCGCCGATGTGCCTTGTTTCATGGCGTCCATGAACCAGATGCGCCGCGAGCGCCGTGGGTGCTCAAAGTGCCACTTGCCGTACAAGCTCGAGAGCGCAATGACGCCGAGCACGAGCTGCACGGCGTTGTCGATTTCATCTGCAATGAGCGTGCAGTGCGAACTCATGGTGCAGTAGCGGTACTGTCGATTGGGTAGTGCTGTATGTGCTGTATGTGCATGCAAGTGCTTACTTTGCTAAGAAGGCGTTTGTCGAGAGAAAGAAGCAGGACGAAGCGGCGCACAAGGGCTTGTTGTCTTGGTGGCTGCGTCGAATTTCAAGTCGAGTGTTAGCGCGTCACTATAAATTGCTAAAATAGTTGTTAACTTAACAATATTATATAAGGAAAGCGGGATTCAAATACTGCATTACTGCGATTTACTAGGATCGGCAGTACCACTGAAATAGTAATGCGATATTGTAAGGCTCTGACTACACTCAACGATCTTCTGGCGTATATCTGTACAAACTCGTTATTACGACCTTTAAAAACTCTGATTCTGTATTTGTTCACCTCTAAGTTGATGTGATTTTGACTAATTTTAGGAGTCAGCATGGTTTTCATCGTATAAAACCTTACACCCAGAAATGTGTACTCATTTAAGGAGGCTTACAGGTAAATTATTGCAAAACAGTTTTTCACCGATCACACTTTTGACTTGTATTCTATGCACTGCCTCAAATGGATTGAGCTCTCGTGTACTTTGACATGCGTCAAGCGCGCATGCACAAGCCTTAACACAAACGAACATTTGAAGCGTGGGTGACAATGGCGATGAAAGACAATCGCGCCAACACCGGCAGTGTGCAATAGCCTCGAGCATTACAACCGCGTCAATGTTTGTTGTATTGGACACACAAGCTGCAGGGCATATGTCGTATGAGTCACAGCGCGCACTTACACACGTACGCAGCAGATTTATCAAGTGTACGTGGCATCGAAAACAATAGACCACAGAGCGTACGAGTTTTTACTGACCATAGCGGGTGTGTGTGCCAAGTACACTCGCTTACTAGCACGCACACATCAACCTCGCGGATAAAACTTGCGCATATGCAGCTCACACGTGCTGTTCGCACTCACGCAAGTCGCACTGGACAACCGCATGCACTACTCGCACATGCGTATCTCACATGTGCATCTTACACGCACGCCACTCACAACTGTCACTCGTACACGCAACTCAAGCGCACTCGCTTTCAACGCATGCAAGACAGTGTCGTTCGTCAAAGCTGAGTAGAACACAGAGAGACATAACACAATGAAGACAACAATACGAGGGAAGGTACGCAATATTGGTTGACGTGCTCACTAAACGCTAAGTGCAACTTCCAAGCCAATGATTGACATGAGCAGCGACGTGAATATGCAATAAAGGATCGATGCACGCTCACGTGCAGTAAAACTTTGTGGCAGCGTCCCAATTGGATCGCACTACCACCCTGCAACGCACTAAGGTACGTTACCACAAGGGTGTAACGATTTTTCCGCAGTTTTAAGAGTCTTTCTGCTGCAAACAACCAATAACGGCGAAGTTGAGATTGATGTCCAGTGGCATCAGGTCGAGCATCGACTTGTCAACGACGTCTTGCGTCGGTTTGATGCGATCACCGTCTCCCAGCGGATCATACAAAATGACAGCGCCGCGCGTGAAGTTAAACGACACTTAAGTCAAATGCGCTTTCGTGTCGATTGTTCAAATCATCAAACAATTCAATTCATCAAACAATACATTACAGTGTCCGCGCCCGACGCAAAATGATCGGAGATTTAACAGGTAAAATGTTCCAATATTGAGCACTTTCAAGACGATGTATTCATCTGCGAGTTACTTCTGACACTGCTTGCGAAATATTTCTGCTTTCTCAAATCTGTAATTAAGGAGTTGCTCTGGAGGCACATATTGGATCTGATATGCGGTAAGCACGTCCACGGTGTCCACTCCACACACGTTGGTCGCTTGTTCGATGCGTCGCGGCGCGACAAATCGATCGACTCTGCCGTCGATGGTGAAACTGCAAGCGTCTGCGGTGAAAGAGATGTTCACGCAGCTTGAGAAGCGTGAGAGGCGGTAGGCCGTCAGCGATCGGTGACAGCACGCGCGAGTTCGACAGGTAGGCTGTAGATTCTGACGACGGCGGCCGACTTGATCGTGCAAGCTTGTCCAACGTTATCAAATGTGCGACTCATTGCTTATACAAATATGTACCCATGTTCACCATCGACTCGGCATAAACATCTTGCGCGCACATAAACAGTTGCGGCGTACATCTATCGGCTCCGCGCACTTCACAATGATCGCTTGCTGGAACGACACAGAGAATGGGATTGCGTCGTCATCAAAGTCAAAACTGTCGTCATTCCGGCGATGCACCAACGCTTCAGCACTGCTTCAATTGGTATGAAGCCGACGCCGAATGGAAGGGCTCGGCAAGAGAACGTAAAATGCTTGCATGGTAGCAGTAGCGATATGTCCGTTCCACACGTGCACGTCCAATCACCAAGTTCATTCAATTTTGCATAGCTCTAACCATATTGAACGATGATTGCATAGCGAAAATACAAACGAGTGCAAATAGGCGTACTACGTGCTGCACCGATCAACGAGCTTGTTCGAGAACGTATTCGCTCAAATCTGGATGCGTACGAGTGTATGGGTAACTTGCGCAGCCCCTGATGCTATAATCGTTCTTTGGCTCGATGACGCGGCATGCAAACATACAGGCAGCCTTTGCAAGATCTAGCAATTCGTTGTCATGCTGCGCGTTGCGCCTGTATCTACCATCAGAGCCTTTGTCATGTAAAGGACTCTGCTGACTCCTGTAGAAAAATCATGACTCCAAACACGTGTTCATGGGCCTGCGCCTGTCGAGAATCGCTTTCGATGCGCTATAACTTGCTTCAAGGCGGTTGTTGGTATTATTGTCGAGCAGCGGGATTGTCTCGCGAAGGTTGTTAGCCCCAGCTGCATGCAATCGAGCCAGTTGCTTGTAAAGAACTCCATGTTATTTATGTCCGAAATTGCAATCCACCAAAGCATATCTACTTGGCGGTAACTCTATCAGGATGTGTTGGCAGACACCGTGATTCGTTAGAGGTATCAGAAAGCATGTTTCGCACTTATTTGTTATTGCCTTCGCTGCGCTCTAACTCACTCTAACGAGTGGTGGACAAAAAATCCGTGAGGGTAGAAACTTCAATATCCTAAACTGTAGTTTTGTACTAATGCAGGAGACCACAAAGGGTGTGAAATCATTTTCAATGAATCAATTGCTTACTTGTTTTGCAGACGCTATATATACATATGTATGTGCGAAATGATAGGACGAACACTACATGTGTTTGAAATATGTATTCTAGTTATATCAGATCGGCATGTATATATTGCCACAACTTGTACCGGTGACCCAGCATTTGAAGTAGAACCTGTCTAACTGCTCACCAAGAGATCGAAGTTCTGTTTCATGTGCTGGTATAACAATGTAGGTACAAATGAATGCCGTAAAGGCTACGTGCTTCGGCAAGGCGTACTAGCATTCCACATTCGATAGACGTGCTGAGTGCAAAATGCATTGTCATGTAAGGCAGGGTAGGACGAGGAGCGAACCGATTCAGGAGGCACCACCTCAGTGAAGCAGCGCGCCTTTGCATGCCTGCCATTTAGATTCGAATCTGCCAGCTTACCAACACGTCCAGGTCTTCTGTCCTCACTTTTTCAGCACCTAGCACGTACGCGTGAACGTCAGCGCGCACCTCACCAGGAACTCTCAACGTACTTTCAACGTCCTGTCCCGGGATTGATCGCGTAACGACGGGTCTTCCATACTTTCAGCTCTCGACGTTAGTGGAGCGTCACAGAAATCATGATCGTCAAACGAGTACCCACAGGAGTTTCCCCGTCGTAATCACGGTCGTCGTGACCGCAATCCGCACACGGAGATGATCGATTGTCGTGGTAATAGTCATTACCACGTTGACCGTCTGCTGCGCCGCGAGAGCCGAACGGTTTCGATCACTTCAATGTCTAGTTGCTTGGACATAGCCAGCCGACGAGGGAACCTGCCGACCATCTGTCACAGGACGTCTCAAATCTTGTGTCACGCCTTTGTACATCGAAATGTGGCCAACGGATCTTGTCAAGTTTGTGCGAACCGCGCGTAGCCGCATCACGAACTAGCGCTTGTTCGTCGTGCCGTGTTTGCGCACTCTGCTACGCAAACTGGTTTCGTAGGTGTTGCAATTAGTGTCGTTTTGACCCGTAGCGTCGTTTGCATCGGCAGCGAGTACTTAGCGGAGAGCCTTGCGATCTGCAATATGGTGCAGCCACTTGAGTAGCATCTTTTTGTCCTTGGGCGTGCCGCTATTACAAGCACGAACTTGTGCGCTCGTCGATGTCGTCATTTCTCCGGAGTTCCGAGGCAGCGGGCCACAAGCACACGTCGTCACCGTGGTTTCTGCGACGGTCTGATGAAAAATGACCGTCATGGTAGCGCTTTTTCCTCGAGAGAAATTCGAATCGTCGCCAAATCTGCGAGAGACGCGCATTCAGTGGTCAACAACAATTTATTGTCCAATGTGGCTTGTTATTATTTGCGTTCTTTTGAGACGTAGATTGTCATTATTGTCACGTATTCAGTGCAATTTGCTAGACATAGTGCAACCTTTGCACATATTCGTGAGAGATGTATATATCGTTACAATTGTAACACATTCAGTTCGTTCGTAACAGATACGACATACTATTTGAGACTGTTGGTGGTGCAAATAAGATTGTCACCATTCATATCATATCGAGTCGCGAGCTTTGCATCGAATTGTGTACTCTACACGAAATTGTTGTCTCACCCAAGGTATGGAGTAATCTTTTCCTTAAGTGTGTGTGAGGGGGGGGGCGTGTAACGGGTTTACACGTTGGATATGTGTAGTAACTTAAGCGCTGCAGAGTTAGATTCTTGCTTATTATGTAAAGTCATCTTTTGCAAGCTGCTTTGACGTTGGTCACTTATCCAAGACAGTTAGACATTCTGACCAATTAGATATGTAGACATTGACAACCATCAAATACAAAATCAGCAGAAGCACTCGTTTAGAATAGATCAAGCTTTATTTAGCATAGTAAAACTACGATAGTAGTTGTTTGAGCAAGACGTGCACAAACATCAAACTCTAATCACTCAATACATTCGGACTTTTGCTTCGCACAACACAATATTCGCTTCCTTTCATCTGTGCTGCGTAACTCACGAACGCCCGGTTACAATCCGATGCTCGCGTCCGACAAATATGGTTTATCAACATGTCAGGTGTGTAGGACATTGGAAACATTAATTGCAATGCCAATAGTTTTGGCGATGTTCGATTGAATGTGTATTGTTGCATTTTTAGGAGTTCTAGACTATATATTTATATACATATAGTTCTAGGTCGTTTTGTTACTGTTATTTTTTTTTACTATTATCTATACATATTTCACGGATAATGACTGCATATCTCAAACGTAGCTGATAGAGGCTCGGAATTTCTCGTGTTTCAAGTCGACATAATAGTATGTATACATCGTCCCTGTCCGCTCACTTTAGTTCTCTATAAAATTAAAACACACACAGAAATTGATCGTATATATTGTTCAAGCAGATATTCTATTCTACGACGTGAGATAGTTTCTGCCAAACACGACATGCGGCGAGGTCTACCAATGAAATGTAGAAACAGGCCCAGCCTAGTTCAAATTGATGTTACAGCGTAGTATGGCTATGAAGAAATATATAAGTTTCTGTACTTTAATCATTACACCAATTTTGTTGAGAATGCCTCATTTGTTCTACTACATTCTGCGTATTTTGAGACGATCAACGGTGAAAGAATAAATCAAAGATTGATTATTGCGAATTGTGTAAAGTGTCTTGGCCGAATGTAATTGAATATGACATTGTATGATACTGTTGGTGGTGGTTGTGTCGTATTTGCTTGTAATGGGTGAGCTTCTGATGTGCGTCATTTACTCAATATTTCTATTATTCTGTAATATATAAAATATTTGTTTTGAGCAAAAATTTGCTAGTAGCAGTAAGTGCATTAAATAATACATACTGCTTCCGATTTCCTGCACGAAAACATCATTTCGGCCAACTACGATTTCCAGTAAAGATTGAAAACACACATGATGGTTAAGCTCAGAGCAAGCTTAAGGATGCTAATGTTGCACACCTTACGGTAAGATATACATTCTCTTCAACCAGCATTGGCGTTACATCCCCAAACATACTAGGTACATGAAATTTGGATGGTTTGGTATGTGATGCGATTTTTATAGTACTTATAGTATGTAAGAAAATCGATGTTGTTTGCTTAGTAGTTTAAATGTCTATTTGTATGTATCAAATATGACACAGCCAAGCAGCCAAACAGGACTCATAGCGTCGATCAACATATAGAGCCAATGATAAGTTGACAAAATACTGCCGTGCAAGCCGTGCTGCATGACGAGCAAGTGAGAAGCTCGTGCATCCTGATTTGCTGTGTTTAGTGTTTTGATTGTGCACTCTGTTTAATATTAGCATTACTATTTACTATTGTTTATTAAAGAGTGACATGAGTGGACTTGAGTGACATGTGCGAACGTAATCATGCTGAGCCTGATAACGGCTGATTCCTTCTTTGTGCTAGTTTTTGTAAGAAAAAGGTTTGTATCGGAGCGCTCCTAATGAATTGCACTTGGTGCCCCGACTTCTTGTTTTTTGTATTGAGTTTTGCGCAAGTGTCATGAGATCGAAAGCCATCGCATTAGACTGGAAGTTTGTAGGAAAACGAAATTCATTAGTGCTTGTATGGGAGTTTTTACTGCAAGGCGAAATGCGTTTTTACGGTGTATGATGACGTATTCATGGCGGTTATAGCGGCGTGATAAATACCGGTAATGCACAGCGGCTGCTACTGAAATATTGAATATACACACTGGTATCGCTTTCCATGTTGCATCGCGACACCACTTGATTGATCTTGGAATACTGTACCTGTAGAGGTAGGATGTGTGCTCACAAGCGAGTGGTACTACTACGTACTAGTAGTATTTTCTAGCGAGTGACACAATAAAAACCATCGAGTGGGAACTGGACCTGCTGTGTCTCGCGCCCGCGGGATGTGACCTCAACATGAGTATTTTTCGCCACGATGTGGATACCACCGTAATTTCGCGAGGTCTGCCATCGGCGCCAGCGAGACCCAGACGCAAGGGTATCGCCGCCAGTGTGTTCACAACATCGAAGACATCGCCACAAGCGCGCGTCATTTGCATCTTCACTCTCCAATCTCCCTCCAAGCCAACACGAGTCCGAGCCTCGAAGCCGCGTCCAAGGCATCGACTCTCTCAGCGTGCCACTATTCAGACAACGCAAATCACCATGCGCATCACCGCCATCACTGTGTTCGCCATTGCGGCCCTCACTGCCCGCGCAAGTGCTGCATCGCTCGACGTCGAGCCGATCGCTACGGCTGCGCCGCCGAGCATCATCACGAGCAACTCGACAAGCGACCGCAATGTTGGCGTTCAAGGCGGCAGGTGGTGCAAAGGGATGCTGAATGTCAACTGGGACGACTACAAGTATGCGTGCGTGTGGTATCACACAAGAAACAATTCGTGGACGGAGTACTGGAACCAGTTCTTCATGAAGTGGAACGGCGACGTCGTGCAGCAGTGCGACTGCGACAACCACCTGAGCCAGTATAACCCGTGGGGCTCTCGCTGGACATTTTCGTACGATAGTCCAGTATCGTGTTACACTCGCGACGGCAAGCACGCTTCTGAAGTCAAGCACGCATTCGACCTTTACAGCTGCACGAGCTAAAACGTCGACAAGAGTCGACATCGAAAACAACACAAACGCGGGTAGCAGTTTAGTTCGTACCAGCAGAGCATTGAGTATAAGCCAAATATTCAACTGCTGCACTGGAACGATTGTTTCGGCTCTATAGTTCAGCTTTACAGTTCCTTTAGGAGCATTTCATTTGCCACGACATTTGCTAGTTTTTGAACGCTCACCAACCGCAGCCGCATTGATATACCAGCGCGAGTGATGCGTTTTCAAACAACTTACTATAAATGTTTGTTGACCGTCATCTAGTGTGTGTGTGTGTATGTGTGTGTGTATTTCATGTCCACAACATGCCTTGTTCACTGTAACAAAGCCAAATTTCCTTACCTACAGCACTGTAGTTCTCGAATCAAAATCGATTATTTGACACAATATTTGGATGTAAAATAGACTGCATCTTCTAAGATAATATTAATGTTTGTGAACGACGGCGAAGCGCCACTCGGCGTGTGCTACGCGCCGATCGCTGCACTGCTCGAGCAGCTCGGCAAACTCCCCATGCTCAAAGCCGTGGTGCTGCGCAGCGAGACGTCGTTGCTGACGATGCACTTGTCGAGCATCGTGAGCGCCGGTCGATGTCTGCGCGGCTCGCTCTTTGTGCCATGGCTCGGCAACGAAGCTGCGTTTGTGTTGCTCACAGCTGGGATCGTGGATA
>JAADXH010001435.1:0-11143 GCA_023337595.1 Globisporangium camurandrum | reverse complement strand
TGCCTAAGTTGAAATATGATCAACCCAATTAGAGCTCGAAATGGTGCAGTCAACAGTGACCACTTGTACAACGCTTCACTCTTTATAAAATAGAGAATTATCACCAACGCATTACATTCGTACGAACTGAAGGATATAATCACATACAATACTACACAGTTGCATTACACAAGTGGATACGTCAACCAGCTTTGATTTGCCTGTTGGTCATAGGGAAATGTGCAACGTGTAAAAGTGAATGGTTAGTGTTTCGGAGTTATTCAGTGACCAGTGACTTTATGATTTAGGATATTTCATTTTTAGTTGGTGTATAGTGAACGTTAGTTTTAATCATGACGCACCAACTTCACAGGTCTGTGTTGATGTGCATACTAGTCAAGTGCTGATTGTTTGGTCAAACTGGGTGTCGCAGCACCTATTTGAGCCAATCACAGTATAGGACTTGCACCACTTGATTTACATTGTCGGTCGAAGGACCGACGATTCAATACATTGGTTCAGAGTTAAATTTGTTTCCTCATACGCATTTGCAAGACAGTAACGGGCTGTCGGCCGTCCGCTACAATTAGACCTAAGGGACTACATGTACAATTTTTTGATATCTCAAAATGAGAAAATTCCTACCAAAGTTATGGAACTATAAAAATACTGATGGTACAGTCATAATCAGTACACTCTGTTCCGTTAAATCAATGACAATTCGTGAGATATAATGTTGCGTTTGCCTTAATACGTTTTTAGACAAATATTGACTTAATATATTCACTTAATGATTAAATGCCAAACTGGATAACTTAAAAAATTCACACTACATTCCCATTATTCTACTTGTTACAAATTATCAGCCAAACCATTGCAAGTTATCAAAATGTCGACAAAGTGTGGTTTAAATTTACAAACGAGGAATAAATATTGAACCGTGGTAGTATTGAAACAACTAGTTCATTATTATACTCTAACACATTACATCCCTGTGTATTTCCTATAATGAACAGGGTACTTTAATTACCTTTTCCGGGCCATGAAGGAATGTGCATGTTATTGTTGCCAGGTTCAAATGCATGCGTTAATATGTCCGTTCGGTAGCCAAACCACAGTCATTGATAGTGCGACACAAAAATGTCTCTAGTCTGGTCGTTTAAGTAAATGCATATTCGCTTTTGTTCTGATCGTCTCACCTTAGTTGTTGAGATCGTACGAAATCTCATATCCACATTATTTGCAATTTCATGATGATATACTATCCATAACGCGAGTACGAAAATCCATAAAAAATGCACATCATGCCCAAATTAACACGTGATCAACCAATCGCATGTTCCTTGAAGAAAACAACCTTCTGTATGCGTACAAAATATATACCATGCTGCGAAGGTCGATACTACGATGCTTACCAGTATGTAAACCAAAATACATCGAGATTTGCTCCACACTTGCTGTTGTTTCGCCGTGCAGCACTTTGACGATCTGTGTTACATGACGTTGAGATACAATTTTCGACGTCGATCAGAATTCAGACAACGCACAGTCATATTATTGCCATAAATGGAATAATATCAATTTAAAACTCTAGATTCCTGAACATATATTCATCAAACAAAAATAAATTAAGTACAGTTGTAGACCATAGGCACGTATAAGCCAACACTTCGTGGCCAAGATTATGCATTACATAAAACACATACCAATTATGAGATTCAAACATCCTCGTGGAACAACACTAAACAGTATCGTGTGTGATGCTGTATATTATATATGGCATGTCGTTATTCATAAATGATATCTTGTGTTCCCCTAGACGAAACTCTCCTGTTATGCAGATGTATTTGCAACTGTTTAATTCTAAATGTTCTTTACATGCGATATTTGTATGTATTGTGGATTGGCAGTATCATGATACCTAGAACTGGTTCTTGAAGTGTTTATGCGAGTTGTACGACAAACGTATTTATCTGTGCCATCAAATATGTGCGTTACACCTCACAATGAAAGGTGTGCTATCTAGATTATAAATATTAACACGTACAAAATTTTACTTAATCAGAACATTTTTTTCCGATTAAATTAGTGAATCAGTAGACACATTTTGATTGTTGTGTTGATAGGTATCACACGATAAAATCGTAGTTATTGGATGCATTTTCACATCTAGTCACATTTGCTCATTTGTGCTACCCTGAACTTGACTTGCATAATACCACACGTACAAAATAGAAAATACATTTTAGAAACGTCCGGACTGATATTTTATGATGATATGAGACCCGGCAACGCCAAATTGTCGACTAGTATAGTCATTATAATTAACTCATAATAAAGTCGTGGAAAATAGGAGTTTATTCTTAAACGTTGTGGACTAGGAACACACACAAATTATAAGATTTAGACCTCGTTTAAATAAAATACTGAAATATAAGTGCTACGTTGCTACATATTGACTGCCTCGTAGTGTCTGATGAAATCCATTATTTTTTTAATTGTTTCTTTTGACAGAATAATAGAGTAATACAAAAATTCTTCTGATATATTATTTATCGGCATCGGTGATATCATGTTAACATGAGTTTTTTTTATTATAGATAACTGTGCGATTAAATACAAACATACAAGTGTACGATGTTGACACATATAACTATTGTTCTGCATCATAGAGAATTCTATACATCACATGTCAATGACGTGCAAAATTCACTAAGAATAAGGTGTAGATCGACAAGTATTGTTTTTTCAAGTCGAAATATTTGCTGTTGATTGGACAGAGCAAAATATTAAAGGTGTATCGTATGTGTAAATAAGTTTATCAAGCCTTTAACAGCCAACATTGGATAATGTTTATAGGATTTAATCATGTTTGTTCATTTGTGCTGCTATGCACATGACTTTGCAAAATGCCAGATTCAACGATGACGAATTGGAGGAACACTTGGCGGTGTGGTTTATTTAGCATTTGTAACGTCAGTTTATGTAGTTAGCCACTAATAAAATACCTTGCTCTGATGACCTACTGTGTACCACGAGACAACCATCCATTCTGCAAAGATGAGATTCTACGCGAAATGATGGCTAAATGTAGCCCCAGCCAAAACATCACACATTATGTGCTATAACAAAAATAATGAGCAATCCAGCTCAAAATATCGTTGTGAATGAGAGTGTATAACAGGACGTGACAAACGAGTGTAAATAAAAGCGTGTCAAGTGAGCGCTAAATGCAACATCACGCAACCAGACCGTCATCCTGCATGACACTCAAGTGCACGCAACGTACTCACTCGAAGTTGCGATACACGTACAGTGTTCCAAGTAGGCAGGTTGCTCGAGTCTTCGGAGTTTTCTGCAGAGATGTTCACTGATTGCGTGCTTTTTGTATCGACTAATGATGTCGTCAAGAATGCAAAACGTGCGCCTCACCAGCACAACTCCACTTTGCTCGCCTTGTAAACGACAGCGCGAAGAACCACCCATGCATCTATGTCGAAGAGCTTCAGTCTGTTTTCCGCCGAGATACTGCAGACCACGCGACTTCGTTCGCGGTATCGAAAATTTTGCGTATACTGCGGCACGATCTCCAGCTTACTCGCAAAGCTCTCGAGCAACACGGGCGCGAAGTCATTCCGTACGCCCTCACGACATTTGCAGTGCGGCTGTGCTGCTGGTATGGCAACTCGTAGTAGCGCTTAGCGATTACCGAGAGTCGCGAGAACTAAAACTGAAATAAACCACTCAAAAACTCGTGTTTACTAGTACAGCTTACTGTAGAGTTGATCGTATGATCTACGTCTTCGGTGCCCTTGCCAGGCTTGTATGGCGGGTTAAAACGCAACAAGATTGTACGGGGGCAGACCAAGTGCATCTCACAATTCACGCACGTCGGTCGACTGCTGCAGCTCACTTCATCCCTGTAGACGAACAATGTTAGTGCGAAGGTCAGACTCTGGTAAAAGTTTGCAATTGTGCCGCGCTCATGGTGTCGAGGTGCTGTATTAGCGCAAATGCTGCTGTTGGTAGTACAGGAGGTTGAGCGCCGCCAGGTTGGCGAGCGTGCGTCATCGCCCATGCGCTCGAGCAATGTCGCCAGCGCCGATGCTGCGTTGCTTGTCGAGGAAGTCGTCGATTGTACCGGGGTTACACGCGCTGGTTGCATTTAATAACTCAGCGCTGCAGAATTGTATTCTCGCAGTTCATCTAAAGTCAGCCTTGTCAAGCTGCTTTACAATTGGTCAGATATTCAAGAAAGCTATTAATTTAGACCAATTCGACATTTAAACATTGACAGCCATCAATTCGGAAGTTAGCAGAACCACTCATTTAGAATAGATTTAGCTTTAGTATTAACATACTAAAACTAGGAAGCTAGCTGTTTGTGCTAGAAGTGCACAAACACCGAACCCAATCATTCAATACACTTTTGGACTTTGCTTCCTAAATACACACTCTTCGCTTCCTCTACGACTGTGTCGCGTAACTCGGGTTCGCCTGGTTACATCGATAACACAAACATCAGACTGAACACTAGCCGCTGCTGCTCGATGAACAGATGTTGTCACTCCATACCACGCAAAAGCAAACTGTTCGATCACGAAAGGGCCACTATCCTTCTCCTCACGATCGTAGTTAAGACGTGCGACGTCAAACAGGTGAGTCGTGTCGTTGCTGTTGATTGCCACCCGCTCACACTGTGTAGCGTAGAAAATTGGTTTAAGGTACCATTGCTTGTCATCGCGTGTCGTTTTAATCTCGATGCTGCTGATTGCATGTGTGATGCGTATGCTGGCAGCAGTTTCGATCTCCGTGAACGTTGTGCTAGCGATGTCGACGACAAACCTGTCGTCTTTGATACGGATGCTTGTCTTACTCGACTTGCTAATATCACCAATTTTGAGCTCTACGCGGTTTTAAGTGGACATCGTGCTGCGAAACGTGTATCTTTGCCCAATTTGACATAGACAATTTGACCATGTGACTCTGTTTTGTGTCCTTAAAACTACGCTAATGTTTTCACATGCTTTGATTTTATGTGTTACTAAGCGTGCTAATTATAGTATTTCATATATAAATGCCAAATTATATCACAAACTAGACATCCTGTGTGAATGCTAAATAGAAAACGCCTCGTGAAACATAGAAACAGCATTTTGAGCGTAGAAGGGTCATCATTCTATTTTTTATTGATCATCACATAATGCAATAAAACGAAAAATCGACCACACCGCGATTACCGACCGACAGTATAGTTTTTCAATTGTCTGTCATTACGCCACCCAATATATTCACTGAATAATAATGATTGAGTTCCCATTGACAAGTAATATTGAAACAGAGTGCGACAACGAGAGTGTAACATCTAGTTGCGATTGTATAGAAATATTAATGACTCTTCACAAGCTCATTCAAATACATCGATGGATGAGAAACATGAAGAAACGATTGGCGAATATCATAGAGGAGACGAATATTTGGTGCATCAAATACTACAACACGTGTCATCCTCGAAAAGCCGTGGCGACACGACTTTCGACAAGACGCACATGGTGGTTTGGTAGAGCTATACTCGATTCAGCACGTACCGAGGACCACATGCTGGTTGTCGTCGCTTTCGCCACCAGTTTCTTTGACAGCAACGAAGATCAGCGCTGGCTCTGCGCTGCAGCAGGTGCTGTCGACGCAAACTCTACAGAGTGTAATCAATATATTCATCTACTGTACTATGTACAATATATGCATGGATGCGATGCAAAAACAATCACGGGTGGATGAAAATCATGAAGAAACGATTGGCGAATAACACAGAGGAGACGAATATTTCTTCGCTGCGGGCGGCAAAGTTGACTCCAACACATTTTTTCGCTTATTAATCGTACTGGTATGTTTTTACTTTAACGATTTGCAGTATCGCTTCAATATTTTGTTATATTGATTTGATGATGCAGGTTTCAACCCATTTATTGAAAGTGCAAATTGCATCTCGGATGACATTTCCCCAAGATCAAACAACATCACAAGTGATTCAGCAACGAAGCGGCAACGAAGCGGCAACGAAGCGGCAACGAAGCCTTTGCGTAACACACGATCTCTCGTGCACATCAATAGCGTTCGTGAGCTGCTCGAAACCTCCAGAGCATACCCGAGTGATCACGCGACGGACATCAATGCACTCGTATATGCTTACGGCGCTGCATCTGGCACGACACCGATCACGGCTGCAGCAGTCAACGGCAACAACGCGACCCTGCGGCTGCTGCTTGACGCTAGCACTGCCATCAACGAAAAGGCGACGACTGCACTATTATTCGCGTCGAAACGGGGCCACATCGAGGTCGCTCGCATGCTTATCAAGCACATCGTGGCACATGGTGCAGACACAGAGGTGCTCCGAATTAGCAGCGCGCTGATCCAAGCAGCAAAATACCGACACATTAGCATTGTGCATTTGGTGCTTCAAGGTGGCATTGACGCCAACTATTTTCCGAATGACTGTCAGACCGCGCTTTACCATGCGTGTGAGCGTGGTGATATCGCAATGATGCAACTACTTGTTGCTTGCGGCGCTGACGTCGACGCGATACCTGCGTGGAGCAGCACGCCGCTGTACGCTGCATCGGAACGCGGCCACACTGCTGTCGTGCGCTTTCTTCTCGAGCAAGGTACTGGTGTCGACACTATCAGTGCCAATGACTGGACACCTCTGTACGTTGCAAGCTCGCGTGGACACAGCGATGTCGTGCGCGTGCTGCTCGAGCACGACGCTAATGTCGACACGGTAGACGACGACGGGTCGACACCGCCGCACCTCGCTGTGCGGTTCGGCCACGTCGATGTTGCTCAACTGTTAATTGCGAGTGGCGCAGCTGTCGACCAGGCAAACAACAGCAGCGAGACCCCACTCTACGTCGCAAGCCAACACGACCAACTTGATATCATGCAACTGCTTCTCGACAACAGCGCAAACGTCGATGCGGCAGACAATGATGGCAAGACGCCACTGTACACTGTCGCAGAGCAAGGATTCTTCGATGCAGCGTACATCTTGCTCGAACACGATGCTGCCATCGACAGTGTAGATATTGACGGCTGGACAGCGCTTTGCATGGCATCGCGCTATAATCGTCTCGATGTCGTGCACTTGCTGCTTGCGCACGGTGCCGATACTGAAGCGCCGAGAAACAGCCGACATGTCCCATTGACGATCGCGTGCAGCATCGGCAACGTCGCAGTCGTTCGTGCGCTGCTACTGGAAGGCGGCGCGGACGTCGATAGTGTGAACGCAAACGGCGACGCGGTGCTCATGGTAGCGTGTTTGGCGGGACACGCAGCTCTCGTGTCAGAACTACTCAAGTATCATGCGGACGTGAGCAAGCGTTTGAGCGGCAGTAACTCTACATTTCTCCACGTAGTAGCGAGCAGCGGACACGTTGGTATCATGCAAGTGCTGCTGCGTGATGCCAGCGTACGAACGCTGCTTGACGCAGTGGACAGTGCGTGGAGGACAGTGCGTGGAGGACAGCGCTCGCGATTGCGCAGCGGACACGCAGACGTGTGATCGCGCAAATGCTAGTTGACGCTGGTGCGTCCAGTAAGGTATAGACAGCACTTTCCTGCGCGAAGACGAGTGGTAATGTTTATAGCGACTCGTTTGGATCCAATCAGCATAGTCACTATGCATCGAGCGCCACATGTATGACGTTAATCTCAGTCAAATTGATGATCATGGCTTTGCACGATATGCCAGCAGCAAATGGCAAGTGACAATTGCGTCATGACCAAATGCTGATGATTGATATATAACCACGTTCATCCATCTATCTATTTGCAAGAGAGCCGTGATCCAAGCAGCGCGTGTCACCCACGTTACCAACTCGTTCACTCTTTCCTCATGTTCATAGCCTCAATGACAGTGTCAATATGGCACTTGGCGTTGCTTGCGAACGATACAAATACCAATGCAATATGCAACGGCGCCTCAATGTATCAGCTGTTGCCGTCATTGGTATTAGCATTAGCATTGACGACGATGTTGACAACAGTGGTGACTGTAGCAGTCGTGACGTTGCGCATTTGCTAAGGAGAATGCACTGAACTCTCTCAGATCTGGTTGCGTGGCGATGCGGACACACCGACCTACGCGTTCACAGTAGCAGTCGCAGCGCTGCAGTACATTCTCTAGGATATTCTACTTCCCCAGCAGCATCGCACATGGACACAACGTCGACTGCGTGCTCGTTGTGATGATTCAGCAGCATTTGCTAGCGACAGTCACACTGTCTCTAGCCAGTGACAACCTGTTCATCTCTCTTTCCCATGCACGTCGTCCGTCACTCACTACGACCACTTGCACCTATCGCTACAGAAGCAGCAGTAGCTGCTAAAGCGACACCACTACGCTCACTACGCGCACTACTGCCACTCGTATTGCTACTGCTGTGCGTAAAATGCCTGTTAGTTTGTATCTGATGACGCCTGCTGGTCATCGTCGTTGTGAGGATGCGGCGGAAGCACAACCGGCTTTCTCTGCTGTTGTGGTTGCTGTTGCTGCATTGTCGTTGTTATCGTCGGCGTCTCGTACTGCGCAACTTCGTGCATCAACGCTCGACAGCGCGTCTCTGCGGCGTCATAGTAACAACCTACAAACGCCTCGAGCGCACGCTTCTCACTCTCGAGCTGCGCAATGCGGTTGTCGCTATTCTCCTCATCATCCACTACCACAACAGCAGCAGCCTCCTTAGTATCTGTTTGAGCAGTCACAGCATCTACAAGTTGCGCTTTTAACTGAGCGACAACTGCCTCCAGCGCCTGTTTGTGCGCTTGTGTCGCACTCGCAGCACGTCGTACGTGTTCGATCTCCTGTTTAGCTGTTTGCACTTGTTGCTTCAGTGCCGCTTTGTCCTGCAGCAAGCGCGCGACTTCGTTTCGTTTCACGAGCGCTTCCGCATCTGCCACGCGCTGCTGCAGCTGCGCAGCGTCTAACGCAGTCACTACCTCTTGATGCCGCGCAGCTAGTGCTGCTGTTTGGCCTCGAAACGCTTCGACGTGCGCTTGTAACGATGCGACGTGCGCTTCATACAATTGCACTTCGACGCGTTCAAATGCATGGGTCTCTACCTGCTGCTGGAGCTTGGAGACGGTCGCTTCGAGCGCCACGACGTGCGTCTGTGCAGCATACAGCGCTTGCTCTTCGTCCTTATCGTGCGTTGCTTCCTGGCCGCTGAAGCAGCGCAAGCGCTCGAGCGCTGCGTCTTTCTCCCGCTCGCGCGCGCGCGTCTGTGCGAGCTGGACGTCGAGCTCCGCGACGCGGTCGTCGAGCACGCGGCGGTCGAGCGCATCGAACGCGTCGCGCTCGCTCGTGTCGCGCACGAGGCGCTGCAAGGCGGTGTCGACGTCGCGCTGCTGCTGCGCGAGCGCAAATTGCAGCCCGTCGAGTTCGAGCGCACGGTCGATCGTGCGGGCGTCGCAATCGATCGCTTCGACTGCTGTCACGAGGTCATACACGACTGCGTGGACAACGTCGTTGTCGTTGGTATGTGACGCTGCTGCAGGCGGCGTAGATCGATGCATGTGGTAGTAGATGAAAGCAGCAGCAGGTGTGAGAGAGGATGGCGGTTCGTGCGCACGTGCGCGTGCTGCAACGCGCTGTTTGGTGTCTGCGAGTTGCTGCTCGAGCGACCGTGCGGTCGTCTCGAGCTGTGCGAGCTGTTGCTGCAGCTGTGCGTTCTCACGGAGCATCTGCTCGTTGCTCGAGCGCAGCGCATCGTACTGTAGTCGCGCAAGGTCGTCGGTTGTGACGGTCGGTGTGCGTGTGCGTACTCGATTGATGACATTGTTGTTGGTAATGGAACTACTGCTTGTGCTGCTTGTGCTGGATGTGAAGCTGCTAGCACGCGCAAGGACAGTCGGTCGCGCAATGCGACTGCTGCTATTGAGTGGCGGCGCACCCCAGCGCGGTTTCTTGATCGACTGTGCGCTAGTGTCGTCGCTGTTGTTGCTGCTGCTCGACGCAGTGTCGCGTGCGCGCTTCATCGTAGTTGAGGTCAACAGCGATGGAGGCGGCGGCGCCATGCCGACTGTTGTTTGGTGATGATGCAAGTCGAGCAAGTGTGCTTTGATTGCCGCGCACACAAGTTTGTTTGAAAATGCAGAAAGCCGGCGCAAGGTATGTTGCAATTCCGGAGCATGTTGTATCGTAGCATCAGCTGCTTGTTGCAAACGGCAAGGTGTAGCGGCGATATGTTGCAATCGATCTTGGCTGACAAAAGAGCAAGCACAGTTACGTTGCAATCAAGAGCTGTCGTTTTGGTTGCAATTTGTTGCGTGCATAGAAGATCACACACTTGAAGCTTTAACAAAGTCCAAGAGACGAGCAAGCGACGTGGCATAACGTGGCAACACAGTCGAGAGACATCCGCGGCATCGACGCATTGACGTTCTCCTCCTTGTTCGTCCGCACATCTACGCGTCTACACATCTACACATCTACACACTTGCACAAATCTCCAAGCAATCAGCGATGGTGCACCAAGCAGCCGTGCAGCTCGTGCGCGCGTGTGCGTCGTTCGCGGCGTGCTACATGTTTGCGAGCCTCGTGCCCGACATGCGCACCGTGCAGCGCACCAAGACGACTGGCGCACTGGCGCTCTTGCCGATCCTCTCGATGCTGGCAAACTGCGTCTGCTGGCTCCTGTATGGGCTGCTGCGGCGCGACTACTTCCCGCTCGTCGTCACAAACGCGATCGGTCTCGTCTTTGCAGTCTACTACACTGCAGTGTACAACCAACACACGGCCGAGCCGCGTGCCGTGCTGCGCAAGACGATCGCAACCGCCACATCACTGGCGCTGCTCGTGCTGTACGCGCTTGCGAGCCCCGAGTCAACAGATGCCATTGCAGACCACATCGGGTACGTCGCAATGGCCGCGTGCGCCGTGATGTTTGGGTCCCCGCTGCTCGCTGTGCGCCACGTGCTTGCGACGAAATCGACTGCGTCGATGCCGTTTGCGCTCATTGCCGCGGGGTTCGTGAACAGCTTGTTGTGGCTGCTCTACGGCCTCATCCTCGCCGACGTGTTTGTCGTCGCGCCAAATCTCGTCAACTTGTTCCTCGGCGCGTTGCAACTCGCACTGTTTGCACTGTTCCCGTCAGCGTCAACGTCG
>JAADXH010001434.1:0-11147 GCA_023337595.1 Globisporangium camurandrum | reverse complement strand
GCCGACTCGCAATGAAACAGCGATTCGATTGATACAATTTTTTACGAAAAATATGAAGTAGTTTTGCTTTTAGGCACGAAAACGTGTGTGTCCGTATATCAATTAGGCACACTGTACACTACTAACCCCCCATCCTATTTTTAATCGAGCACTTGCGATATTTTGACATACAATTTCGAAACCTAAAATTCCCATGATAACTCAATTGTTTCCAAACGGAGTGGTACACGGACTATTTCATAGCTCGTACACTTGCTAATATATTTCTGTGCATATAAAGTATATAAACGTTTTGTAAATATTTCATGTGCACAGCCAGTCAGGCGATAAGCGCCATTGGTATTGACACGCCATCTGCAGCACGCAGTTGATTGTCATCAGCAGTGGAGCCATCGCAGTAGTTACTCCTCCCACGCGCTCTTTCGATAGCAAGCACCAGCATCACTACACACATCCACCCACACACGCAAAGCAGCGATGGTCAAGAGCTTAGGCAAGACGAGAAACTACAGCATCGCGGAACTCGTTGCGAAAGCCGAGACGTTCGTGGATCAGTGCCAGCCGGAGCTCGCGGTCAAGTTCTACGAGCGTGCGCTTGCAAAAGAACCGGTGAACACGATACTGCTCGACGCAATTGGCGAGCTCTCGACCGAGCTGAACAACCCGGAGCGCGCACTCGAGGCGTTCGAGCAGAGCATCGCGATCGCGCCGGCACACAACCCATCCAAGTGGTTCTACGTCGCACAGCTCGTCGCAGGCGAGGAGGCGGTCAAGCACTCGCTGCAGGGCATCCAGTACCTCCAAGCCGAGCTGCAGCAGCTCGACCCGCAGACGAATGAAGCGATGATCATCAAGAAACAGCTCTGCGATGCATACTGCGGCCTCGGCGAGCTCTACATGACCGACCTGTGCGACGAAGACAGCGCCGAGGAGCGCTGCGAGGCGTACTTCACGGAAGCGATGAAGTTTGACGTCGGGCTGCCCGAGCCGACGCAGGCGTTTGCAAACTTGCGGCTGACGCAGCAGCGCAAGGACGAAGCCGTCGCGCTGCTCGAGGAGACGGTTCGGCGCTTGAACGAGAACTGCGACGAGAACACGCTGCCGCCGCTCGAGTTTCGCGTGTTCACCGGCAAGCTGCTGATCGAAGTCGAGAAGTACGAAGACGCATGCGATGTGCTCGAGGGCGTGATGCAGGAGGACGACGAGAACGCCGAGCTGTGGTTCCTCGTCGGGACGTGCTACCGTGCAATGGACGACCTCGCAAACGCGCTCGAGTTCTTTGAGCGATGTGCCAAGATGCTCCGGAAGCTGAAGAAAGAGTTTGGAGACGGCTTTGCGCTCCAAGCGCAGCTCGAGAGCGTCGACGAAGCGATTGCGTCGATCCAGCAGACGATCGCGACACGACCAGCAGACGAGGACGACGACGAGGACGACATTGACGACAATGCGATTGACAGTAGCGAAGAGACTGGCGGCGCCATGGAGGACGTCGAGATGACAGACTAAAGCAAAAGAGTGTAGAGACAAAAGTAGAGACACGATATGTATGCACGTAGTTGCCGCATTCGCTCGTTCGTGTGTCGACTCGTGGTTTGCTATTGTTTAGAACGAGGAGGAGCATGCTTTCGATCTGTCTGTTCACGGCACGGTACGAATGCGTGCTACTACGGCAGCAGTGGCAGCGATACGATGCGGCCGCTCGCGACACCAAACACGAGGTGCGTCTCATTTGGTGAGAGCGCCTGCGAGACGATCGCGCCGCCACCGACGCTTGCACGGTCGAGCAGCACCTCCTCGTTGTCGAGTGCGTGCGCAGTGAGCGCGATCGCGCGCTCGCTATTGCTCAGGACGACCTTGGAGTACCGCGCACAGACTGCGAGTGACCGCATCGGTGTGTCACCGAGCGCTGCGGACGCCAAGAACGTGCCGTTGAAGTGGAACGCATACAGCACGGCCGTGCCAATGCCCATGGACTGTACGAGGACGTGGCCGACAGGCGAGAGCGCGACCGAGACGACACCAGGCTCGAGCTGCCCTGATACAGCAAACAGCCGCAGAATCGAACCGTCGTCGAGGTTGTGCGCGATGCACTCGTTTGCTGTCGAGCCGCTCACGCACACACTGAGTTCGTCCGAGACAGCGACGCAGTTGATCGCTGCACTGTGTCCGAGCAGCACTTGGTCGGCAGCATAGTCGTTTGCAAGCACGGGTTTGTTGCTCTTGGCGCCGCGAAAGAGCTTGAGCGAGTCCAGTAGCGTCGAGTTGCTATCAGCGACGTGCCAGATGGAGACCGTGCCGTCGGCGCTACCGAGTGCAAGCGAGCTGCCGGTGCGGTTCGTCGCGACGCACGTGACGACAGCGTTGTGTTGCAGTAGGCGATAGAGCAGCGAGCCGTCGCTCGTCGAGTAGAAGCGCGCCGAGAAGTCGTGATGACCGGTCGTGCAGAACACCGTGCCGTTGTTGAGGAACACTGTCGTCGCGTGACTCTGTCGATGACCGCGCGCCATCTGCTTCCCGCTCGTGAGGCGCCGACACTTGCGATCCTGCAGCTCGATAAAATCGACTACCGGTGGCTCTACGAAGCTCCCGCTGCTGCTCGTTGGTGGCGACCCGACGGGCGTCACAGAGCCCGAGAGCGGCCCAGACGACGACGATGCGCTGCCGAAATGCTGGGACTTGAACACCCCCGACGCTTTCGTCGCGGACGCGGACAAGTCGCTCAGGAACGGCGACGGGTGGTGGTGGCGCTGCTGTTGCTGGTGATGGTGGTGTACCTTTGCGAGCTTGCTGCCGTAGCGCTGCGTCGACATCATACCACTGCTATCGACGCACAGCAACATCGTCGTCCCGACGATCATCTGCACAAACACGATCGCGTGTTCGTGCGGGAGCGTGAGCAGCGCACCATGCAACAGCAGCGACGACGGCGTCGTGCTTGTCACCGTCGTAAACTGTGGAGACGGTGGCGACGTTGCGCTTGTAGGCGACGCGACAGCGCTCTCGAGTTCGTGCTTTGCAAGCAACGTTGCGACTGTCTCGGACAGCGACTCGGCGTGCTGCAATGGCAATGTCAGTGAAGGTTTGCTACGAAGACTACGTGTTGGGTGTGCGTCGCGCAGCACTTGACTCGGCGTCTGGCCAAAGTGCGCAATCTGCGCGCGCATCGATGACTTGAGGACCGGGTCGGTGATCGCGTCAATGTCGACCATCCCTTCGTACGTCAAGTAGAAGAACACGTTATGTGCTGCAACAGCCGCCGGTCCGCGCTGCTTCGCGCCAAAGATCAAGTCGATCCAGTGGTGTATGTTCGCCGACACGTACTCGCTCTCGAGCGCCTACAACATGCGATTGATCCAGTCAATGTCAGCCACATGCACAGAATCGATTGTGAGTGAGACGCTCTTGAAGCGGTCGACTAAGCGACGCAACGAGCGATCAGCATTGCAAGATCGCAGCCACGCACCACGAGGTTCTTGAGCACAAAGTCCTCGGGCGAGCGAGCCCACGGCGGTAAGAGCACATCTCCTAAATCGACGCCATTTTGCTTCGTGCCGAGCTCGAGGCCATTGCAGTTGACAAGAAAGTCTGGGAGGTAGAACCACTCGGGCGTGAGCTCCTTGACGTCCGTAAAGTCGTTTAGGCAGTTGCACCACGTCTCTGCGACGCTGTGGAAGAGCCGATCAGCGTGGTCCAACTTGCCGCCCTGGACGCTCATGGCGTACGACGTGTACGGCTCCAAGCGAATGAGGTAATAAAGCACGGCGCCGATGTTCGAGTAGTGCGTCCCGTACCTGTATGAGAGATAGACAAACGACATCAATAAGGATCGACAACGAAGACGTGGCATCGCTCGCCTGTCACATAGACGCACTGACGCATCGATATTACGAGCGCCAGTTTGTTCTCGACGTACATGAACTTGGGGATGTCCGAGTCTTCGAATGCGTGGTACCGATCGAGGAAAAACTGCAGCCGCGTCGGTTCGAGCGCACCGATTGGCTTCTTCAAGTCTCGAAACGTCGTGGCGCGCGCGAGGTCGAGCGTCGAGGACTCGTAGTCTGCGAGGACCCACGGGAAGATCGGATACTGCGTCAAGTCGTTGTACGTCCGACCGGCGACCGTGTTGAGCCACATGAGGTACTCGAACGTCGAGATGTCGTGCGTGACCCAGCGTGCGGTCATACTCGAGTTCCGGAAGATGCTACTTGGGTGGCGCAAGCGACGCAGCGCGGGGTCGCGCTTGAGCAGCAGTGGGCGGCGCGCCATGAGCGTCTCGTGGAACAGCGTGAGGTCGTCGTGGTTCAGGTTGAAAAAGTAGTTGCGCCGCGTCGAGCGCACAAAGAGCTCGAGCGCCGTCGACTTGAGGAGGTACCGACGGCGGTTCACGCTCATAATGTCGTCAAGTTGCCACTGTCGACGCTTGAACAAGAATCGCCACATGGCGTCGATCGCACCGCCCGGTGTGCGCTCGACAAGCACCGTGTCGTGCTCGTCGATGACGCACTCCGGAACAAAGTGCAGCGCCGTGTCCGTAACGATCAACGCACCATCGACAACGTGCATGTTGCGCACGAGCTTTGCGGCAACGACGAGGTCCTGCTTCGAGGACGTCGTGCGCAGCAACGGACGGTTCTTGTCGCTTGCAACAGCGTTGTGCTTCGTTGGCGTCACGTGCGTCTCACGACTCGATGTGACTCGCGGTGCGGATGTGTGTGACATAGACGCAGCGCCGCTTTCCCCGCTCTTTTGGCTCGTACTCGCTGCCGTCACGCCTGCAGTCGACGCGCTGGTATTGCGTGGACTACCGGACGCATTTGCTGATGCTGCAGACGCACCAGCCTTGACATCGCTCTCTTCCATGTACGTCGATACCTCATCCATGAGTGACTGCGCTTCGTCCGTTAGTGCGTCCTTGGCCGTGTACAGCGAGTCGACGCCAAACTCGACTGCGTCCTTGGCATCTCGTGCCGCTTTCTGGACCATTCCAGCGACGCCCCCGACGACACTCAGCATCGACGCGCCAATTGAGAACGCGCTCAGCGACGACGATGTCGACGATGGCGGCGAGCCGACAGGGGACGACGATACGACCGGCGACGACGGTGAGCTCTGTGATGCTGTCGATGCTGTCGATGCTGTTGTAGTAACGACTTCGAGTGGCACTGGCAGCGAAGCTGATGTGCTCAATGCGCGCGATGCTCGTGTCACAAACGCATCGCTCAATGGCGTCGCGGACGGAAGCGTATTTCTACTGGCAGCATCGTTACTCATCGAATCGAAGGACTCGTCCGTTCGGGCGTTGTCATTCGTACTCTCTACACTGTCGTTGTCTTCTACAGCATCGCCAAACTGAAGGTTGTCGTCGTCATTGTCGTCGTCATTGTCGTCGTCATTGTAGTCGCCTTCTAGATCGTCCTCGTCCGAGTGGACGACGTATTCAGAATGCCGAATGTCGACGGTTGAGCACGACCGAATGATCGCAGCGCGCATGTGGGCGTCTGCTAAAAAGTCGCTATAGTCTGAGCCGGTCTCGCTGACGTTCAACACACTGTCACGCGAACCGCGCAGCAGATGGTGTCGTGCGAGACGACCACTAGCGCGACTGTCCGTGTCGTGGAACGACGTCGCACCAGCGCGTTCGCAGCTCAGCGTTCGCAGGCGGTAGTTGTCGCGCACAATCTTGAGCCGCAAATGCATGCGAAGACTGTTCTCTTTCGAGTCGACTTTGAACAAACAGCCGTCTGGCACGCGTCGACGATTTGTACAAGCGTCACCGCACGCGAGTGGTGTGTCTGAAGTGCCAACGTCGTCGCTCGACGGCGCAATGAGCTTGTGCACGCTGCTGGCAAACTTCTCGACGACTGCTTTCAACGACGACAGCCGCGTATCGTTTTGTGTATCGCTGCCAGCGTCGAGCATCGCGCGCGCACTGTCGTCTGCGATGCGCATCCACAGCTCCTCACAGTGCTGCATCTCGGCGCTAAGTGTCGCTGCCTGCCGTGATGCAAACTGCTGCGTCAAGAACGGATTGAACTCGGTCGGACTCTGCTGCACGTGCTGGCACCAGCGACGCACGAACGGCGCATGCAGCGCAGTAACGAGCTCACGGAAGCGCGTGGCGTCGCAGCACGTCGTGTGCGTCGCGCGATGGAGCTGCCACAGCGTAAAAAAGTCCTGTAGCTGGCTCGACTCGTGGAAGAACGTCAAGTTGGTCGACGAGATGATCTGCAGCGTCTTGACGAGCTCCGGGTGTGCGTCTCCGTTCGGGAGCAGCAACTCCAAAGCGCTGCTCGCAAGCGCGACCATGAGCTCAACGACTGCGAGCGCTGCAGCAAACGCATCGGGCCGCTCGAGTGCGTGCTGTAGCACGTCAAAGCACGTCTCGAGCACGTGGAGATGCACGAGCGCGCTCGTGTCTGCCGCATTACTCGACGCATTGAGGTCGACGTCGAAAAGCGACGACGCGTCGACTGGACTTGCGTCAACAGCGGCTTCCGCAATCGATGTTTTCATTGGCGAAGACAGCGACGACGTTGCAGTCGATAGCATCGATACGTGCGAGCCGCTAGTCGTACGTGGACGGCGCGCAGTGCTCTTGGTTGTTGAATACGTTGCAGTATCCTCGAGCGTTGATGACGATGGGAGCGGAGCGACGATGTGGAGAGTGCGCAAGAGCTTCTGGAGACTGCCGATCGCACCGAACGGGCACTCGTCGAGCTGTTGTGTCACGCGAACGAATACTAAACTGCTGTGCAGCGCGAGGAACCGCGCGCGCGCACGCGACGCGATGAGATGGACAAACAGTTCCTTCTCGTCTGGCGTCACGTCGGCGCCGTAGTCAGCATGTGCTGCCAGGTCGTCGCGCAAGTCGCGCCAGTGGATCTCGTCCACATGCGGCAATGCGACGCTCCAGAGTGCGAGCGCGTGCTGTTGCATCAACTGTTGCTGCCGCAGCGTGAGCATCGCAACGCTCTGAAACGCTGGCAGCGCTGCGACGACGTCGCTCTGTGCGACGATCGCGGTGACTTGGCACACATTCTCCCACACAATGTCGTTGTCGCTGTACTGGAGCGACTCGCGCACGTGCAGCTGCGCAAGCAACTTCGAGCACACGAGCGCTGTCATTGCACATAGATCCTGCGGCGTGCGAAAGTGCACAAAGTAGAATTCCAGAAAGTGCATCCAGCCGCTGCGAACATATAGGACACTGTAGACGACAATGTCGGCCAGCATATCGCTTGCGAGTGTCCGTACGACGACGTTGCAACGCTCTGGTAGCCGTATACGAAGCAGCGCCGTCATCGCTTGCACGAGCACTGGCGGCATCAGCGTCTGCATCATTGTTGATTCAAACAGACGCAGCACGCCGAGTGCACTGCGAATATTAGTATCGACTGCCAGTGCGTGCACTGCGTCCAGTCGAGCGCTCAGAGGTGAGCGGTCGTCCCTTAACAGCGCGAGTTTCTCGCGCAAGTGCGGCTCGAGGTCGCTTTCGATCGCTAAACGCGGATCGTTGTCGCTTGAATCGCTCGTGTCGGCCGCGCGGACGGCCAGCGCACGCAAACAGCCGAGCCATGGTGGCCATGCACGAATCGCTTCTTTGAGGCTGTCGCCACTCACCGGCGACGCGAGTTGCGTCGAGACTTCAAGCAGCACGTGCGCCTGGACGTCTGCGTCTGCGTATTGGAGCAGACCGAGGAGGATCGTGGGCACGTGCGTCTGGCGCGCAATGTGCACGACACGTGGGCTCTCAACAGTGCATGCCTGCGGCGATGAATGGCTCCGACACTCGCGTCGCCGACGGCCAATCACAATGTCGAGCAGCACATCGACAGTCGCGAGCGTCACAGGATGCGCCTGCAACGACGCGTAGAGCATGAGCACGTCACGACGACGGAGCACGACGTTGTCGAGCGTATACGCCTCCAAAAGCTTGAGCGCTTCGAAGCGCACGCGGTCGTTTGCTGCCATCAATGGACGCCAGCACAGCCGCAGCGTGCTTTCCGACAACGCGTTGATCTTTGTTGTCATGTCCGCACGCGCTGCCTGTGCGACAAAGCTGTCGGCCGCCAGGATCTGCGTGAGGTACTGCAGAATCTCCTGGAGCTCGATGCTGTTTGCTGCGTCGTCGCTATTGCTCGATGCCGTGGCACTCGACCGCTGCTGGATGTGCACGACGAGTTGGCGCCACTGGTCGATCGACGCGTCGGGCACAGCTGGGAACAGCAGTCGACCGATCAGGTTCTCGATCACGAGCGTCCGCAAGCTTGCAAGTTGTGCGTCAGTCATCGGCGCATTGCTCCTCGCTTCACGCGCACGCGGCGCGTAGACTTGGACGAGCAGATTGCAAAAGAACCGCACGTTCACGCTCGGCGGTGGCTCGAGCGTCAGCACTGCGTCGACGTGTCGATTTGTATTCATGGGCGTCTGGCTCGATACCGACGCGTTACTCGCTGCAGTAACGCTGCTGCTGCTGCTGTTTGTGGCGCTGCTGTTCGTGCCGCTACTCGCAGTAGTCTTCTCCTGCGTCGCATGCAAGTAGCGCGGCAGTACGTCCGCCAGCAGCTTGCATTGCGTTGCAAACGGCGACAGGTACCACGTCGTATTGAGAAACAACAAAACGTGGATCGCGTCGTTTGCAATCGCTGGTGACACCGCGTCCGCGAGCGCTTCCAACACAGTTGTGACTGCATCCAGCAGTCGAAGCGAGAGGTAACTCGGCGCAATGGACTGGAGCACGAACGCAAGCACTTGGACGCCGTGGAGTCGTACAAAGTGGGACCGACACGCAATGCTGCTTGCGAGCCCTGCTGCGACGAACGCGACGACTGCTGCAATCTCGTCCATTGCAAACTCGTGCGTCGGGTGGAAATCCGCCATCTCAGGGATCTGATCGAGCAGCAGGAGGAGGAAACTCGCACAACCGCCGATGCAATCGAGTGCCTGTGCGAGCGACTGCGTCACGATTGCGTGCGTCCCCGGCTCGATCCAGCCGTCGCAGTCGTTCCCGCTGACGTCAAAACAGACGCGATCGCGCGCGTCGCAGCTCCGTGCGTCGTAGCTGAACGCAAACTTGGACTTGTCGACCGCGCCCGCGTTCTCGGCCGCCACAGCGCTCAAGTCGGTCTTCCAGTGCGTCTGCCAATGCAGGCGCTCGATCTCGGCGTCGGTGAGCGCGCTGCCAAACAGCGTTGGGCTCCAGAGCTTGCCTTGCAGACCCGGTAGCGTCGGTAACATCCCGATACAGTTGTGTCCACCAACCATGCACAGCGGGTCCGGATACACGAGGTTCCCCGTATGCACGACGCGGCCGTCGACAAACACGGACAGCTTGTCTTTGAACACCATCTTCTTCGCATGGACGATACACACGTGTGTCCACGCTGCTTCCATCTGCTGCCGCACATCGGCAAACGGAACTACGAGTTGACTAAACCCGTCTTGTGGGACGTGGGTCTTAACGACGAGCGTCGTGCCGTCGAGCACTGCGGAGATGCCCTGTCCACTGTTGCCGCGGAAGCTGTAGAGCGCGACCGTCGCTGGGTTCGCATGCAGCCGCACGCCACATGCAAACGTGTAGCCGCGCTTCGAAAACAGCATCTGCGACAACGGTGCAACGATGCCACTGTGTGGCCCGACCATCGTGAATACCGCGCGCGGCGAGGTCTCGAGCGCCAGGAGCTGCGTGAGTAGCTCGAGCACGCGCTGCCGTGCACGCGGCTGGCCGATGCGCACAAAGTCAAACAGCAGCACTGCGTCAGCTGCTTGCACGGACTGGACGCACAGCTCTTTCACGAGCGCCACGACACCGTCGAGTACAGCGGTTGATGCTGTTGCATCTGGCTCGCGCGCGAGTGTGTGCAGTGTGTTGAGAAACGCTTTGAGCACGACGTTTGCGCTTCGACGGACTGGCTGTACTGCTGCTGCTGTAGATGCATTCGCTATTGCTGCATATTGATCGAGTGCAGCAGCGTCTTGGAATGCGCGCTCGTCGTAGTTGAATGCAAGGCATGGGAGGAAGACGCGGCGCAGCACTGCCAGCACTTCAACCTGCGCGCACACGTCGACCTGGCAGAGCAAGTCGAGCAGAAACAGCACCGGGACTTTCAGGTCAGCGATTTGCTGTGGATCGTTCGCAGCAGCACTGAGCGTATGCTGCTGCGTCGCCTCGACGTCGCCGAGCATGCGGCGCAGCTCGTCATCGTCCATTGTACGTGCTGTTGTCGAGAGGTCGTAGGAAGATTGAAGACAAAAGTGTTTGACAGAACTGAAATATATGTATATATAAACTTATATGTTATATTTCAACGCACGGTATGTAAAGGTAACCTCAGTTAGGCAGGTTTGCTCAACCGATTGCAGGTGTGGAGCGTCGAGCGAGCGATGCGAGCCTGAAGATGTCGGCTGCACTATTCGTGCCACTGGTGCGTGTGAATGCTTGGCAATTGCGAGTGAGGACGATAGTGAGAAAAGTGATGCCGTGGATCTGGTCAATGACACAGCAGCGAGCAGTGCAGTCCTGCGAGTATGCGTGGCAAGTGAATATAGCTACGGTACCGCGTGCACGGCGCTTTCATTAACAATGTAGCGCGAGACTTTGCGCTTCCAGACTATCTATGCAGCAGCCTGGGACTCGTTCACGCTCTTGCTGCGTCGACCCTTAGCTTTGCTGCTGCTTGCTGAGCGCTGGAGCACTGGTCGTCGCGGCATAGTTACGGCGGGCTTTTTCGGACTCGGCGTCTTTTGCTGACTGTACAGCTTTTCGACTTGCATCCTACAGACACGGTTCGTTGCAGACACAAACCATTCGTTGCATGAGAAGCCAATTGCTAGACGCATGCATGTCTCCTCCGTCCATCGCTCTCTCTTCACGAGCAAGCGCAGCCACGAAAACGCACAGTTGGATGTTGAGTTCACCACGCAGCTCCTGCATGATGCGGCAACTTCGTCGTCGATCAATCTGATTCGTTTCGACAGACAGAGGCCGCTGGTTACCTACCGACTCGGTACAAGCCAGCAGTGCAGCGGCGCTTGTCTAGTGATGCGCACATACCTTGAATAGCACGTTCTGCTCGTCCTGTTGCTGTTGCAGACGCTGCGTTGCTGCTCTCGCGTCCGACAGTTCGTGCTCTTTGTCGCACAGCTGC
>JAADXH010001433.1:0-11157 GCA_023337595.1 Globisporangium camurandrum | reverse complement strand
TGATAATCATGACGATGTGCATGCGCAGCGTCTAAGTTGATCGGTCAGGTATCGTCCCGCCAAAAATATGTGATTGTTGGACAACAACAGCGCAATTCAAGGCAAACATAAGAAGTACACGGCGTGGATGACAATTACATCCATGAAATCTAATCTATTTGAACTACGCGAAGGAGCTACGAAAACGTTCATGTAAAATTTCAAACTCAAATTATGGAGAAGCTATAAATTGGGCAATAACTGACTCTCCGTTGGACGCATACTATATTGTCCAGGCGAAAAATCTGGACGTCAGGTTACGCCCTATATTTTGGTAAGTGCACACGCTCATTTAGACTCAGATTTGATAACCTGAACATACTTAATTGATGTGATAAGGCAGCAGAGCCCATGAGGCAGCACCGCCTACTTGTCGACAATTTCTAATTTGCTCGTTTATCAGCGTCGTGTATCAAACATGTGCTCTACCAAAGCGTAGGTACGCCCCGCTTACTACCAGAAGGCACTGCTAGATGCACTTCCCTTGTTCACTCCTCAAGCAGTGGCCTGTACGCCGAGTCTTCCATGTCGAGTCGAGTCACGTTCGCTGCGCTGTTCGCAGCACTCGAGCGCCGACGCAGCACAACCACCACCATGAGAGTAACGAGTGCACATGCAGCGAGCGCCGTCGCGACGACAGTGCCCGCAACGCTCTCGTGACCCGCGGTCACGACTGACGCAACCGCGTCGGAGAGCACTGCGAGTGCAGCGGCACTGTAGCCGTACCCAGCTTTGGGCAGCACGAGCACGACGGAGAACGTGAGCGCAGGTGTGACGACACCGCACGGCGTCCAGGCTTCAAACGTGACCTTTGTGTCTGCAGCCGTGAACGTCTCCTGGACCTCGGCCGTACCGGCGTTCGCACCCCAGAGCTTCCACTCGCCAGTGCTGCTGCCGCCGATGCGGTAGCGCCAAAACACATACTTGGTCGAGTCGGCGCCGAGCACCGACGCTACGTTCGCACTGACGCTCGCGACGAGCCAGTCCGAGAGCTTCGCGGTGACGCGGCATGCGCTGCTGCTCGCGCCAATCTTGCTGCAGCCGCTGCCGACGTCGCGGCGGATCTCCGTTGCAGCCTTGGCACCGAGATCGGTCGCTCGCTTTGCGACAGCCGGGTGGGGCGCCAGCGTCGCAGTCGCAAGCGATCGACCCGTGGCCACGAGACATTGCTCGAGCGCACACGTTTGCGTCGCGTCGCCGTCGCACTGCTGCACGTCGTACTCGTAGTTGCACGTGTAGTCGGTCCAGAACTCCCGGAGTGCCGTCGAGAGCTTCGCACAGCGCGCACACAGGCCCGCGACGATCGGCACCGCCTCCTGGACCGAGCACGTCGGATCGCTGGCCTTTGCGAGCGGGTTCTTGCGGCGCGCGAGCGCTGCTGCAAAGTCTCCCTTGACGCTGTCGCGATCGAACGTGCGCTTGACCGTCGCTGCAGTCGCTGTCGTCGTCACGTCCACGTACGTTGCATCAAAGAAGCTACGCGTGCGCCACGCAGTCGCATCGCACCGCGCGTCGCTGCACGCGTCGTTCTCGGCCTTGTCGCTGAACGCAAAGAAGCTCTGCACGAGCGCATCGGCGCTTGCGGCGTTTGCAATCGTAAACTCCGCGGCGTTTGGATGTGCATCACTTAGAGAACCAGCAGCCACAGTCGCAGTCGCAGCGAGGCGCACGGGACACGTGGTCGTTGCGCGCGGTCGAAACTTGTCGACGACTGCGACGCAGCCCGTGCACGTTGCGTTGTGCGCATAGTCCTTCGCAAACAGCGTCAGCGCGTACTTGCCGTACGCTGTCACGGTGAGTGCGTCGACTGCTGCAACGCGGCGCTTCTGGTAGTCCGACCACGCGTACACGTGTGCATCGTCTTCTGCGTCCGCGCGCATCACAACGTGCGCGGGCTGCGGCTCGACGTCGAGCAAGTACGTGGTGACGTCGCCCATTGCGAGCAGATCGAGCAGGTCGATCACGCCGGGCGGTGGCGCGTGGCGCTCAAACAGCCCCGCGTCACTGAGCGTCGAGAGGCTCCGGAGGCGCGCGCCGTCGTACGTCTGCGTTGGTAGTTTTGTGCTCGTGAGCGTGACGCTTGGATCGTTCGCATTGCGTCCGTAACTGTTCGTGCGCTTGTCCGCGACGTAGTTGTCGGTCGGGAACGGCACGGGGATGTGCCAGTCCGTGGCGATGCGATGGAGCGTACACGAGCGGAGCTTCGTCGTGACTTCGTGCTTGAAGCCGTACGGATGCGCATTCCACGCACACGACGGCTCCGTTGGACACGGCGTGGGCTCACACACTGGCGTCTTGCTGCTGCTGCTGCCGCTGTCGCTTCTATCACCGCTGTCGTCGTCGTTCGTGCGGCGCTGCTGCATATCGGCTGGGCATGCGCAGAAGCACTGGCGCTTGTTCACGCTGTCGACGTACGTGACGGGGATGCCATGCTCGAGCCCAGGACACGTAGTCGTGTGCGTCACGCGAAACAGATTGTACAGCGTCAGGTCCGCAGTCGTTTGTAGTGGAATCGCGTTTAAAAGTGGCGGGTCGTCGTTGTCACACGCCCAGTCGTTCCCACCAGTGTGTTGCTGGCTATTGTTGTGGCCACTGCTGCTGCTGCTATTGCGGCGGCGCGCGTCACAGAGATGAAAGTTGAACGCGCGCCGAATGCGGAACGAACGCTCGAATTGCTCGACTTCATCAAACGACTGCGCGTCGTTCACAAAGCTCACGACAGCGATCGGACGGACCGACTCGATGCCGTCGACAGTGTTCGTTGGCGTCATCGTTGTTATCTTACTCGTAGTGCTGGACGCTGGAGCTGTCGGGAGTGCGTTGAGGACGCGACCAAAGCGTTTGAACGACGCAATGCGCGCGAGGTCGCTCTCCACGACGTTCGCAGTCGCCAGCACGCGCGCATTCGCAGTGCTTGTCGGCGCAGTCGTGCTGCGAGCGTCCTGCACACGCGTTGTTTCCTTGACGCAGTCGCCAGACACGACAGTCGTCGCAAATACAATGGGCGACTCGACGCCGTCTTGGAAAAACGTGAGCTTCTGGTCTTCGATCGTCGCGACCCACGACTCAATGCGACGGAGCGCCGATGCGTCGAGGCACTTGGAGACTGCGAGGAGCACGGTCACGTTTGCGCCGCGCTCGCGCTTCGTGTCGGACTCGACGCACGGGATGCGGTCGTGCGGGTCGCCGTAGGACCCGCTCAGTGTCACCAAGAGGTTCGCTGCCAGTGGCTCGGACGCATCCGCACTAAACTGCAGCGGCACGCTATCAGCGTCGTCGTACGAGCGTGCGAGCGCAGTGTTGAGCTCAACAGCGACACCGTCTGCGCCATGGTATGTTGTCTGCAGCAGTAGCGACAGCAGCAGCAGCAAGACCACTGACTGACTGTGACGAAGTAGTAAACGCACGACCATCGTGTGGAGCGGTGTCTTTGTCACGTACACCAAGCACTTGACTTCACAGTCACAACTTGAGAGTCTCGTTGCGTTGCAGCTCTCAATCGCGGCGACAGCGAGAGTGCGTCTGTGAGAGCGCTCGGTAGGCAGTCGTGTCCGTAAGGTCGCAGCATATCCTTAACGGTCGTCGCGTGCACGTGTTGGGTCTCGTATGACATACATTTTCTTTATTGCCGCGATCCATATAAATCGCACACGCTCGCGATCCTTGCTTACACAAAACCATTACATTAGCTTGTTGCGACTGGACTCGACACAGCACCAAACGTGCGGCTCTCGTGGTTCGACGCCTCGCCCACATGGGTGAGAGGTTGTTCTGCTAATGCTGCAGTGGCAAGTGCAATCGGACTCTTTGGCTAAACGATCATTGATACTGAGGACTCCGGTTGCTTACTACTGCTTGAAGGCAAGTCGCGTGACGATCAGTGTGGATCAAGAGCGAACGAAGGAACGCATACACGTGCCAAAGAAAACATTGGAGCAAATACGGCAGAGCTTGCAACGCTGTTATTGACAATGTGTCGCTTGTTGCTTGTACTGAGATGTGTGGCACTATCGCTATCGCCGCTACTCTCGACTGTGCGTGGCGTCTTTGTCGAGTTCAATCGCGACATCGCGCGGTCGTACGCACCCGACAAGCTCTTCGTGACGGACGCAACGGACGTACTGAGTGACCCAAACTGGCTCCAGAGCTACTCACCGATCGACAACACGGACGGCGGCTTGCCGCTCGTGCCGTGCACCGAAGTCACGAGCGAAGACTGCGGTGGCAACAGCACGAACGTCGTCGTTGCGATCTCGTCGTGTCTATCGGATACAACGATCGCAGCGATCCGTGAGTGGATCGCACAGATCAAACCACCGACCACGAAGCTCGTGCATCGTCGAGACGATGTGAATACCGAACTCAAGCTCGCGTTCGTTCTGTATGTGACGAATTGTGCAAACGTCAGCGAGAACGCAAATAAGAACAAGCTCCCAACGCGTCTCAGTCGCTTCACGTCGCTCGGGGCCGTGGTGGGAACGACGCTGCCATCGAAAGCACCGACTGCAACGATCGCATTTGTCAAGGACGCAGCAGCGTACAACGGCGTCCACGCGTACGCCAAGGCAGCGAGCGTGCCGTTCACGTACCACTTTCAAGTGTACGAAGGCACCAGCAGCGTTGCCACAACGACGACGCGATTTACGAACGCAATCTACCTCTCAACGCTCGCAGAGCTCACACCCGAAAACTATGCGCCGTTCGTGGCGATTGCGACCGTGTTTACGTGCGCGACGCTTGTCCCACACAGTCGCGCGTTCCCTTTTTATGATACGGATGGCAACAAACAGTGCATCTGTACGTGTCCAAGCGGCTACGAGATGGTGGCGGCTGCCAGCAGCAGAAGCAGAGCAACGTGTCAGCGACTGAGCACTCCATCACCATCGCCATGGACAGCAAATGAACCATGCGGCACGTGCATCTGGGACGCGTTTGGGCCGTTTAAGTACTATGTAACCGACACCACCGACGGCGTCCGGACGTGTCGCTTGGCAGATGCGCTCGCATTTGCTGGCTTCCCACTCCCGCGATTGATGACGACCGACGTCACTGACGAAAACAAGAGCGCTGCTGCTGCTACTGACGCGAATCGAACGCTCACGCTCACTGCGTCGCTTGTCACGGCGCCGATCTACAGCAGCGTCGACATCGCAAACGCGCTCTGTGCAGCGCAACGGACGTACACACCGTGCGACCGCGATGCGCTGCTGCTGCACCGACCGCTGCGGTTACCGCCCAGTGTGTCGACGAAAGCACAGATCGCACCAAATGGCGGTGGTGGCCAAACAACAACAACAACAGCGCAGCAGCAGCAGCCGGCGGCTGTGACGATCCAGACGACGTGGACGCAGTATCAACTCGACGCAACCAGCGTGTTTGCGCACCTCGCACTCACGACGTTTGGCAAGTACAACGTCGTTGCGACCGCGAACGGTATGCGCCACAGAGGCTCGTGCATCGGCTGCGTTGCTATCTTCGACGCAAATCGACCGCGCGCGACGACCAAGTGTCCTGCAACGTACTGCAACGTCGGCTCTTCTTCTCTTATTGCGAAGACGTTGACGATCGCGGGAACGACGTTTGCGAACGCAGAGCTCACACTCGCAAGCCTCACGCGCGCCAACGCGTCCGTGCAGCACGTCGTCGCGTTCCAGACGCTCGCGACGAACGACGCGTGCAGTGCGCGCAGTCGCTGCGACGCCCAAGCGTTTGAGCTGCGCAATTTCTTTGCGCTCGACGCGATTGCAGCGTCGTCGACCACCTCGAACGCGCTTGCGGACGGCCGCTTGTGCTTTGCGCCTGCGCGCGTCTGGAGCGACTTTGTCGCAGCTGCAAACACGCAAGCGCTGCTATTTATCGACGCCACGAGTCTTCAGGCAGACGTCCCAGTCGTTCCAGGCAACACCAACAAATGCACGCGCTGCTGTCGCGTCAGCGTCGAGCTCCAAGAAAAGTGGATCGACTATCTGTGTGACGCAACCTACGACACGGAGCACTGCGACGGTCTTGGAAGTGAACAGTGTGCGTTTGCGCAGTGCTTGACGCTCACGGGTCGCTCGGCACTTGCAGCCACCGCACAGGTACGTTTGAGCGTCCAGCGCGAGTCGGACAACGTGCTGCAAGAGCTTAGTGACAGTGATAGTAGTGCTACACCACCTACAGAGATCCACTACGCGCTGCCGTCGTGCACGTTGCTTGGGAACGCAAGTGACGCGGCGTGTGGCCTTCGAATGAGAGTGAGCGACTTCATCGAAACGCAGACGACGTTCCACGCCGACTGGACGAGCGTCAATGCTACTGCAAACAAGGACGCAATCAAGTTAACAGCCTGGCGCTACCGCATCGATAGCGGCGCGTGGACGCGGCTGCGCGACAATGCGAGTCACGTGTGGACGCAATCCGAGACGCAGTTGACGCTCGAAGCCTGGTCGCACTGTGGCGTCGTCCAGACGTTTGCGTTCAGCGTCCACTTGCACGTCCACACGACAACGATCGACGTGTGCGAGCGCTTTGACGCGATGTGGTACCAAACGCTCGGTAGCGCAACGCTCCTCACGCAAACGGACGCGCCACTCTGCAACGTCCCGAAGAGCGACTTTGTCGACCTCACGTTCGACGTGGGAACGTCTGCGAGCCTTGCGTCTGTAGCTACTTCGACAGCGCCTATTAGTGGTGTGAATGCAACCTCCTCAGCATCCGCCTATACACCAGCGACATATTCTACTACTACAACGCCAAAAGCACTGCGCACAGCGCTGAGCAGCGTCGTGTGCACTGCGAGCATCGACAATCGTACGCGCACTGAGATCGTCCACGCTACTGCGCCAGACGCACTCGCAGTCGTGCGCCACTTTGCAGTGCAGCTGCAGCGCGTGCCAACGACCACGCCGCGTACGAACCTCGCGCTCCAGTGTACGTTCACGTACACCAAGTACGACAATACGACGACTGCGGTCGCGTGCAGTCGGACGTTCGTGCTGCGCGACTGCGACGTCCCGTGCTTTGACGCAACGCACGCGAGTGCATGCGACACGACAAGTGCAGCTGCAGCTGCGTGTGCAGCAAACACCCGCGTACTACCAGGACTGTATGAACCGTGCGCGAGTGCAGTGATCGCTGCGACAGCGACTGTGACGCACGTCCAGCAAGCGAGCAGCAACTGCTGCCAAGCGTGTGCTGGTGTTGCAGTGACGTGCACGTCGCTCGTAGACGTTCCAGCTGGCGTCAGTGTCCTCAGTCGCTGCGAGCCGCCAGCATCTCCAGCAGCGACAGCGTACGGACAAGCGTTTGCGTACGTCGGCGAGCTGCTCGAAAGTGCGGCAAGCGCATCACTGACAACTGGTGCAGCTGGTGGTGTGTTTGTGCTGCTAGTGGCACTCGCGGTCGGTATCGGTCGCGTGCAGCTTCGAAAGCGTGCGCGGCAGATCGACGAGCAGGAGGAGCGGGAGGAGTTGTATGAACTGCTGGCACAGACGGAGTCCGAAGTGCACGAGTAGATGCAGAGCGAACGGCTGGGAGAATTGCTGCTGCACGCGACGAAAGTGCCGACAGAGATGTGGACTCGACGTCAGACACAAACGTCGAAGATTGTCAAAGGAACAAGAGTGAGCCATATGCCAAGTGAGCTTGAGAGCAGTAGAGTGCTGTCGCTGGTCGTGAAGCTGCTTGGCTGGCGGCTTGTGTTTCAACTGATGGTTTGGTTTGCTGCTTGAAGAACTAAGGTATCAACATTTTGTAATCGAGACTGATTTTGTCCATCAGCTTTCAAATATACGATGGAAGAAATGGGTACAAAATCACAGCTCACCTGTAAATAAACATTGTCAATCGTTTGATTCAGCGAAATTGGTGTTTTTTCAGATTCGAGATTCTATTTTGGTTTTCGCTGAGAAATTCATTACAGATGACGTGACCAACAAAGTCGCAGTCGATCTTAGCAAGTAGAGCATTTTGGTATTATGTACACTTTGGTATTTGCGTTATATTTCTCCATGCAATTAACTGTAGTCAGACGTAAATTGACGCATTTCGCAAACACATCAGTTCAATAGCTCGCTTATCTTTTTGCAAGTTGTTGAAAATGGGTACATTCTCACAATTGTCTGCAGTGAAAACATGCGGTTTAGCATAAGTCTGTTTTCCCAAGACACAAACATTTTTTCTCGCTAAATAGCGTAGAAAAAGTGACGTGAGCAACACCTCTTTAATCGGTCTTAGCATAGGAGCGCCTTTGTATAGCGTTAAACAGACATTAATTGACACATTATGCACCACTTGTTTGTAAATCCATGTATCCCTGCTGAGTGAATATGCGTACAGAGTCATGATTTACTTACTATTCAAACGTATCTTGTTTTCCGAGTCGTCAAAAAATGCTTTTCGCTCAGATATCTTTTTCAGATGATGACGTGAGGAGAAAATTTGGAATCGGTCTCGGCAGAAAGAGTAATTTGGTGTCCTGAACAACGAAAAATATTGGACACGAACTATTTGTCCACACTTCCATGATCGGCAACAAAATAGATTGTATGGTGATGTGTTTCTGCAAAATTGAGTTTGTGAGGAGTGCTTTCGGGTGTTCTCGCTGTCCCATATGTCAAGCATAATTAATCCTACATACACCGAGGCGTTTCCATTCGAAATAACAAGAAGTGTATTTCGTAATCCTAGGTAGGGTTCTGCTCGATTAATACTGGAAAATGTGAAGCGTGAACGACAGGTGAAATGAACAAATTTCGGATCAGTCTTGGCTTAAAGCACACTTTAGTATCGACTACTGGTTAAAAAATACGTTAGTGCACTTTGGTATTTTCGCGTCTATTTCGCACCACTTTGTATTCGGTAGTAACATATAGACATTGATAGATTTCGGACAAGATATATATGTTCACACTTCCATTATGGGAAATAACACAGATTGTGAGGTTATGTTTTTTGTACACCAAGCGTGTAAGCGAGTCCGGGCGGTTTGTCCGTCCTATGTATGTTCGAACTTAACTGGGCCTTCATGCGTTGAGGTTTTCCACTTGGAAAACATGAACGTCACTACGTAGTCCCGGGTAGTGTTTTACTTGAGTAAAACTCGAACAATGTGAAGTGCGAACGAAAGGTATGATTACTGTGATGCTCAAGTTGCACAAGCATATGAGATTGGCGACTGTGATAATATAAGTCGGCAGCAATATACATAAACTATTGATGCATGTATTATTGCGACAAGCTCAACCATAAAGTACTGAATAAATCAAAATGGTATCCGACGAAGTCCAATTCAATACATTGTACTGATATTTCTGTTTCGCTGATCACAACAGCATTTGATTTGATTGGTATCAATTGGCAAATCAGTATCGCACAAACGTGCAAACTCGCAATGCTGGATTACTATCGCCTGCTGAACGTCTCGAGGTGCGTTGCTGTTCATGCGTGTAGCGTACATGGGAGTGTATGGGTACGCGCACTTGTGTTTTGCATTGCACATCGCTTAAACACACCACAATTGCTCTATCAACCGCGCTTGACTTGTACCTAACACACACACGCACGCACTTTGTCACGCTGCTCCTGCTGCTGCGCTGTCAGGTCCGCGACGACAAAAGAGATCAAAGCCGCGTACTTTCGTCTAGGTTGCTCCATGCAGCATATGCAGTGCATCTCAACTGTATCGTCGGCATGCGTCTGACGCTGTAGCTTGTGTCCATCGTTATGTGTAGCAAAGACACTGCATCCAGATGTCACCAACAACGACGACGTGCGTTCTTGCATCTCTCTCTCTCTCTCTCTCTCTCTCTCTCTCTCATACAAACGCCTACTAGTCGAAAGCCGAGCTGTTCAAACACGTGAGTGAAGCACACGCAGTGCTCTCGGACGCGACGCAGCGCCGGCAGTACGACGCTGTGCGACCTGCACAGAGCCTACACGCACAGCCAACCGGCGGCGGTAGTGGCCGCATGCATCCGTACGCAGCGCAGGCTGCTGCTGACGCTGCTGCGCGTGGGTTTCGACCGAACGACGACCGTCCGCCTGATTTTACGACCACTACAAAGCTGTTTGGGCTGGACGAAGACGTGTGGCTCGCGCATCACTACGGCGTTTACAGCAGCCGTAGGAGCGGCAACGTCCCTGGGCGGCATTATGGGATGCATGTAATCGACGAACAGCTGGAATTCGAGCACGAACGCATCCGACGGTGCGTGTTTTTGGATTTTGTTATGTACGAGAGAGAGAGAGAGAGAGAGTAAGAGAGATGATCGGTCTGGTGGTGTCCTTTTTATGGACAGTCACATGCAACACTACAAGCTCCGACCGTCGGCTGGGTATGCGCTGCGACGCGACGAGCGACTCAAGAAACAAGCAGCAGCGGCTGCTGCCACGAGTGAGACGAAAGACCCAGACGACACAGCGTGCGTCATCTCGTAGAGCCAGTTTGGTAGTCGATAGTGAATCATGCAATAGAAACGATGTGCGCAATACAAATGTCTATATAAAACTGATTCACTGTGTTTAGCCATTCGGTGTCTATTGACAGTGTTTACCGATTGGCTACACACAGTGTAATGTATTCCTTCCGTGAACTACTCGCTCCTATCGCTGCGTTGCGTCCACAGTGCGGCTGGCAACGCTTGCAATCCAAGTGCATACGCATACAGTCGTGCGTCGATCGCGTCGCCAGTCGTTGCTTTGCGCTTCACAAGCCACGGGACGAGCCCATCGAGCGGTGCGAGCAGCACGTCAATCGTTTCGTCAGCTTCGAGCGCTTGCGATGCGTCCATCGACTGCTCTTCCGAACGGACTTCGACGAGTACGAGGCGACACGTGCCGTTCGTGATCATCTGGTCGTTCACCATCGGTGGGCCAACGTGCAGGACACGCGTGCCAGTGTAGCCGGTTTCTTCCCGCAGCTCCCGCAGCGCTGTTGTCTCAGGCGATTCACGCGTTGCGTTGTTATCCCCATCGTCCACACGGTCGATCAGACCTGCTGGGAGTTCAATGACCCACTTGCCAACGGGCGGTCGGAACTGTCGGATCAAGATCACTTGGTGCGCTGCGTTCGCTTGTGTGAGGAACGGAAACACGACGACCGCGTCGCACGCTTCTGTGGCATTTGCGTCGGTTAGT
>JAADXH010001432.1:0-11170 GCA_023337595.1 Globisporangium camurandrum | reverse complement strand
TTTATTTAATATGCATAGCTAGAGATACCTAGCGAGCGAAAAGTGAGGGAATCCTATAGATGTCTAACCTCCTAAATGTGATAGTCACCCTCTATCTACCTTAGCCAGAGAATACTAATCTGTCCCAATATTACATAACTAGTCTCGCGCCTAGATGTGTAATAATTTGTAACCCTTTACATCACCCCACTCAAAATTGCAAACACATTTGCAAAGAGAAATGCAAGCAGAAAATGACAAAAGCCAAAGCAACGAAAGCTTCGCTGTGCCGCACAGGTACGACGACAGCTCGCGACTTCGGCAACTGTCGCGAGAGGCAGAGGCAACTGCAAGAGACAGCGCGCGTGTTTGCACAGTCGAGAACGTCTTCTACAGCCGCGTCGCGTGAATCGATTTACGCGCACAATCCGAGTCTGCCGTTCGAGACGCACACGAACGACACCGCACGCAGCCCAGCAACCAACGCGACACGTCTATCGACCTGCGCAACACATCCTACGACTCGCGCAGTTCTTCTCAGACGCCTACCCATCGCAGACGAGTTGCGATGGGTAATCCCTCGCCATGGCACGTGGCGCGTATCCACTATCGCCTGTTCGACTGCTCAGGCGTTCGTGACAGCTTGAGCCAGTCCGCAATGGAGGATTTGTGACGCCGCCATCGTGCGTACCGCGGTCGTCCTACGACCGTGCAAGGCAACGTGACGCAACAGTCGCTCGATCTGTCGTGGTCTGAGTTTGTGGAGCAGTACAACTTTGACACGGCAGGATTTGTGTTGTACGTCCTGCCGTCTCGCGAGGCACGCCGCGATCGTCACGGCGTGTACGAGCTTCGAGATGCGATCTGCAACAACTCTTAGGACGCTCGTCGTCAGAGTTGCTACATGCAATATCGCGAGTGGTGTCGAGTGTGCGCAGACCATTGGACGCGTCCTGATCGCGCAGCTTGGGTCGAACAGCTGCGCGAGTATCCACTCTCATGTGAAGAGCGGGAAACGATCGTCGCGTACCAACGAGCGGTTGCGGAGCAGGAACGTGCACACGGGATCACTTCGTGCATACCATCTGACCGTCCAGACATTCTGGAGGCGCCTTCACTACCACGACCGCGTTCGCAGAACACCCACGTGGCCGAGCCTCCACGGTCGCGCGCTCGTAGCCATGGACCAGATCCGGAACGTCACGCAGCAGCGCGTGACGAGGCTCCCAGGTATCTTGCGTACTTGGGAGACCAAGCCAGCGCACGCGATACTGACATGACGCCCGTGACGCGAATACGGATCGCGGTGCTGAAAAAGAGTTTTGACGATCCACCGAGGCTCACCGCTTGCGTCTACACCGGAGGCGGACCATCGCGTGCAAACGTTGATCGCGATGAGCGAGGCGCAATCGGCGAACGCTGCTCGACTTGACGAACAGAACGACGCGGCGACAGCCGCTGTGACTGCGCAGGTTGGCGCGCTCCAGCAGATGACGTCTCTGGCGATTCAGGCGGTTCTCCAACAACAGCCGGCCAGGTACGACCGCAGCAAACGTTGCTGCGATTCCTGCGGCGACTGGCTTTCCAGTTGTGCCGATCGCATCAGCGACGACTGCGACTGACGCGGATGTGACGACTGCTGTGAGTTCGAGACTGTGGTAGTATGAGTTTGTTGGCGTTATATATATTCTAAAAACGTGATAGCTGTATTGCTTCGTGTATTCTAATTAATCATTGAATACTATGGATTTTACACTATGCGTCCATTTTATCGCGTCTTGTTTCTAGGTGCAATATACAGCACAGCAAACGGTCGAAGATAAGAAGAGAATAAACGGTGTAAGTTTACTTATATTGTTCACATTACAAGTAAGTCGCAAAATAGTATACACTCTCAGTGTTGTTAGTGGTATATTTTCCTAAGTTTACTTATGCTTCATTGAAGGCTGATTCCTTTATTTGGAATGCAAACGCTGCTTAAATACAATTTTGCCAATACACAGTTGTATTATTTCCAATAGCCGTTCTCCATACCATTTATACCGTTCGCAAAGTCTTGACACATATATGTTATAACAATCGTATATATAACATGTATTATTTAGGGAGTCAACGAAATGGTCGTCATAATCTGCTATTTAGGACAAGGATAAATTGACGAAGATAACAACCGGAACGGAGACTGCTGCGCGCCCGTCGGCGCGAGCGTGTGCGTGTTGGCAACTCGAAATGTGCGCTTAATGCAGTGCTCGTGGTGTAAGTGTCGCTATTGTCAGCATCTGTTACGGAGACGAGAAATGTTGTGCGAGTTGAACAGCGCAGCCACGTTCAGCAGAGGTGTGGCGTCCGCTTGGGTCGTTGTTGAGCTGAGTAACAGCCGTAAAGTGAGGTTGAGCTACATTAAGTGCATAACTGGCTGTGATCGTGTCTAACACAATACCATGTGTGTTTGTGTAAATTAAATGCAAATTTTAAAGTAGTAGCTCTCTATTATTTAAAGCGGGTCCACGCAGCATAAACTTGACTTAAGCATACACTCTTTATGTAGTGTTAATGCGCGCGTAATTTATTGTTGAATGTATCTCTGTGTTAAGATATATTTCCACCAGACAACACACATTCCTTCATTTATAGTAAGGTGAAGATATACTGTTTGCAGATGATCGTCACTAGACAACTTTTTTAAACGAGCGAGGATCTTCCAGGTAAAGTTATTTCAGACGAATTTGATTTTTGTGATTTGCAAAGTCCGTACCACTTGGTTTTTTAATCCCAACATTGCCACCACACGTTTGACGGATAGATGCGTCAAAATTAACCTATTAAATATGTTTTTGTAACGGTCTTAAATAGGTGTGCGTATATATTTCAAAGATGACAGCAATTTAATTGTTTTGTGTGTATAATACATGGCACCCATAACGTGTACTTGACGAAAAAGTAATTAAGCAAATATATCACTTTGTGAGTTCACGCGTTTCTCAAACCTTGTGTGTTGCAGGTGTTACTAAAGCGTTAAATATATTAAATAGATTATTACACAGAATACATATATATATATATATATATATAGCGTCGTCATTTTAGTCAATTTGCAAACCCGAATCCTCACAGTGACATTTTACGCGAATATCTGAATAGTTACTAATTCTCGACGATTCCAATGTTCATGTATGTGTTATTGACGCTGTCTCTATTGTACAAATGCTACCTGTGTGTACACCTGCTGTTGTATAGTCCACAGGACTCTCTCTCAAGCTATACGGGACTTTAAGCGTTCAATTAAAGCATGTTTTCGTGGTACATCGATCTATATATGTACTCAGACTTTGATTACCTATGGTTAAGTGTTACAATATATGGGTGCAAATTTATTCAGGTAGCACGCACTACATAACAAAAGTTGCCTCAATAATTTATTGCATGTTATCTATTTTCGCTGTACCTCGTGTCGTTTACCACCATTACGGCACTGTATGTGCAAAGTGCATACAAGTACCGATATTTTTATACACGACATCAAATCGATGTTATTTACAGAAGTATACAATACTAAATGAAAGATCGTAATGGATTGAAGTTTTTATGCGTGGATTGTAGTAGTTAATCACTTGGAAACTAAAACACAAAAAACATAATATAATACATGGTACACACAGGAAGAACGAAGTACAAGACTCTATGGCCAAAGTAATACTTGTCAAAAATAGTTTGTATGTTTCACAACCAAACAATCGAGCTGAGCTTTCCATTTGACAATTATCTACTATTATTTTATCTGTTCCATGTATATATTGTTTCGAAGTTCCTATTCTTTTCATAGAAATAGACTGGTATCCCTCTTGCAGAATATATCACTTTATTTACGACTTAGATTGACGAAATCTTCATTTACTACAGGATTTCATCTTCGGTAGCCAACATTATAAATTATTATTGATATGATATGTATGCATTTCCGCTGCGAATCAGAAACCACGCGCAAAATGTGCAGTCTTGATGTCTTGCCTTCCATCTTTTTGCATTCGCAGCGGTTACAGCTTGATGGAATTAGATGAGACAAGTTCAGCTGATTTTTGTTTGAGTGAATAAATGCAGTGTACCTCTTTCAAAAGCGTTCTACTTTGTCGTTTGATGAGCATAGCTGCCGTTGGGTGATACAGGTGACATGTGCACATTCTAGCCTGAGTAACCGAGCATCTTGCGCGATCGTGGTCGCCTTACACAATTAATGTCTCTTGATCTAGTAAGTAACGATTTGCATTTTGTGTATGTCTATTGTGACAGCAGCGTAACTGCAAATTGTGTACAAAATACCAGAGGGTAAGTTCCTTTACAAGAACGTTATAAATGAACACGTATTAAAATGATGTCTGTATGTCTTGAACGACGGAAATGAACATGTATAAACCGATATATTAATTCACTATATTATGTTCCTATGACTGGTAGTGAACCACGTCGAATCAGGTATAATGTCATCCGTTTGTTCGATACAAAACCGTATGCACAAGCTTTAACTTCACGCAAGACACTTGAGCAAACGATATCGGCAATACAATACGAGTTCGACCCAACTGAGTTACGGCAAACTACAAATTTAAGTGGGTCAGAAGAGTGAAACAAAGAATTAAAATTCTAATCCGTGATGCCTCTTCGCTGGGTCCGTCTACACTCCATTCATATATTTGCTAAAATAAAATGTATTCGCAAATGGCATGCAATAAAATGTTGTTCAATGAGCCATAGCTCCCCAGTGATGTTGTTGACCTTTAAACTCGTTATAATGCATTCTTTGCAAATTTTGCCGATAAACCTCGCACATCTGAGATCGTCAAGCCATCGCCATCATTAGTGCCATGACGTGCTAAGAATTAAACTTCAAGTATCGAGGCGTCGACAGACTCCACACGTACGGAAGCTAGACCGCGCTAATTCTCAAATTACACATGTTGTCAAATATTTTCGCAACAATCACAAGTTGACATTTGCTCATGGGGATTGCAAGAGAGTACTAGTACGAATACGCTTATTGTTGCGCAAATCTGATGCATTTAAACAGCAACAACTTCACCAACAACCATAGTGGTCTGACGATTTCGTCCCTAACTCAATTTTCTTTTTCACACTCTCCTGCCAGCTTCAATATTCGCTTCCCACTTTGTGTTAATGCAATGTTGAGCAATTCCCAGCATCAGTGTAGCTGAGGTGTTTGACTGTCGCCAAGGGAGCAAGCTTGTTCAACAAGTGGTGCTCAGAGTGATCGACCAACAAGACTTTAGTCACCATAATTCGACCCAGCTTGGTGGTGTTCTAAATTCCGCAAGGATAGCCAGCCGTTTATTGCACGCTCAGAACAGTATTGGCCATCTCAAACGTGGAGCTCGGCGATGGCAGAAGAAACTTGAGGTGTTTGTGGAATGGCAAATTGCGGACTGAGTTTTTCTCTGCTGCTTTTGTTCGCTCTGTTCGTCGTGTCGGTCCGGTCCATTAACCCCTATCCTCCACTCATTTCTTCTTGCTGTTCTGACACGTCTGTATGACTATCGTGCTCTATGCGGCTGGCTTGTCAATGACTACTTGATCTAATAATCTAGTGACTGACCTACATGTTTTTGAGTCATCCACATTATCACACCAGCCCCTTCTAGTAATTAGTTTAATCTAGTCGGTGTCGAGTACAGCAAGGTAAACTATCACAAATGTATCGTTCAAATACGATGTCGAAAAGTAAGTTGTCAAGATTTCGCCATCACCGTTGCGATGTCAAAAAGCGTGGATATATATAATTTCTCGCTTCGAAAAGTAGATTTTGATTGTTCTCTTCAGGACCATCGAGGTCTTTCTGCTTTTTTGAAAATTTTTAAACGACCGCAACAGCGTCAGCGCTACTGATAGTGACCGCATAATGCGCACCACCCACAGCATTGTCATAACAATTGGCTCTCCATCATTGTGCAGGGCGTGCATGCTACAATATGTGTGTTTCCACAAAGTATTGTTTCACATGCGACGATCGCTCCATTGCTACTGTGAGAGGTGCGAAAGGTGCGTTTTGTGTGACGTTGTCGTGCTGCCTGCTATTTCGGCTTTCTATCTCTTCCATAGACAGCACGCAACAGGCTTCATCGACATTTGACGTGACAAACCCGACCACAACACTCATTGTGATACGTCGCACGGTGCCGATTACGACTCGTCTCACATTTGTCTCCCCTTTGCGCAATAGCATTGGTGGCAGGTAGTAAATTTGCTCGCTTGCGTGAGATGCGGCTTGAGGACGCCAGTCGTGCAGTTAGTTCAACTGACGTCACCACTTGCGCGGCTGATCGTCATGCCCTGCAAGGGCTCTCGACCGACGGTGACACTGCTGCTCGTGCGTCTCTCCAGTGCTCTGCACCTGAAATTTCTGCGATCGTCATTACTATAACCAAATTCGCTGTCTTCACGACTGACGAGGATGTCGTGATTGCAGCTTTCGAAAGTCTTGCTAATTGTGTCGTCGTGGCTCATAGTGACGAAACGGCTTAAAAGCTATGTGCGACGATCAGCACATCCTAAATCGCTCAGCGGTCGGCAGTGGCAGTTAATCCCATCATGTGCGACTTCACCATGACGGTGCTACTGCCACTGGCATTGTCCGGACTAGTGCCGATGACGTTGCTGAGGACGATGGTGCGACCGCCAGGGATGCTTGGCGGCACGTGGTGGTTTGGGTATTCGCGATGACGCGGATACACGTGCCGATGTATTTGATCTCAAAAACGTTTTTGCACACGACTATGTGGACGATATCGACGATATGGATGCGTAAGATCGTGGAACCGTTGGTTGCGTCTCGGCTGCGTGCGATGTGACCGGCTTTGTCGACCCAACCGCGTGCATCAACGAGACAGTTCACAACAATCTCACGTCCGCCAACGTGGTAGTCATTCCAGACGACCAAATAAATCAACCTCGGTCCGAAATAGGTGCTTTCACATATTTTGTGGATCTCTTTTCTTGGTGAAACCTTCGTGTGCTGTCGAGTCTGTACCGTAAACCGTTAAGAACGTGGCCATACAGCCTTACAGTTTAGGCTATCGGCTTCGGCCTTAAATGCATTGTCACAAATGCGTTGGCTTTACGGTTTGTTGTTTTAGCTTTGGCTTTACCGCCTTAATTTTGAAATTTTGGTTTTGTGGCTCCGGCTTTATGGTTTTGGCTGTGTAACTTTCGTGTTACGGCTATGGCGTTAAGGGTTTTGCTTAATATCTCTGGCCCAATTGCTTTGGCTTTATTGCTTAAACATTACTCGGATTTGCGTAAACACCTTCACTATATGGTTTTCGCGTTTTCACTTCGGCTTTATGGCATTTTCGAGTAGGAATTGCTTTGTCGTAAAGATTGACAACTAAGCGTAATTCGTTGGGATCGAGCGCTTCAACAAACGTACTACGGGCGACTAGCGCGCGCGTATATCGTACCTGCGTGTGAACGAGAAAAGAGATAGGAAGACGACTCGCGATGTGTAGTCGCGCGTGGAGACGTTGCGAATACTGAGACTCGCAGTGTCGACGGTATACTTGTATGGTAAGCGGTGGTGCAGTCGTGCGGCAGTGGAAAAGCTTGTGGCTGATTACAGCGGCGAAACTAACGCACGTTAGGTTTGGTGAGTGGTCGGTGGGACAACGAGCTTGAGGTCGAGTTGGAGAGCCGAAGAGTCGGGGTCTGTGGAGAAGTGTTGAGGTCGTGTGTGTGTCAACTTGCTGTGTTGGCACACGTGCTTGAGACTACAGGAGAAAGGAAATCAAGATTCATAAAAGCGGTACATTGACTCGCTGTATTGAATATATCGTATATACCTTTGCGCCTGACGCGTATATTCTACCTCCACTTTCATGCATGCTGCTTCGTTTCCCGCAATGACGCCACCCTCTTTGAGATGTGACATCATCACGGTATTTCCACGGACGCTTCGCCTTGAATCATGTGTGGTCCCAGCTATAGGCGCTATCGTTTTACTTGCTGTTGGGTGTACGTACGGCTTTACTCCGATATTCGGTTTATTATGTATGCGCTGTACCGGTTACCGATCCATCCATTATTCGGCAACCGGCTTTTCCAAAACTTAGTAAATAAGCCTTATGGCGTTGGATATTAAATCGTCGCCATAACGGCTTCTGGTTTAGAGCTTTGGCTTTTTGTATGTTATGGCTTCGAATATATTATAGTTTTCATATGGCGTTGGCTATTTTATGGATTTATGGCATTGGATTTGTGGCTATACTATTACAGCGTTGGCTTTGCTTCGTGTTCTTGCATAAGTGTTTATCGGTTTGGGTTATTGTCTTTAGTGTCATGGATTTGGTGTTAATGGGTTGGCTTTAGAGTTTTGGGTTCATGGTATCGTTTTGGTTTAATAGCGTACGCTTTATGTTGTTGTCTTTATAAATTTAGCTTTATGGCTTTGTCCCATAGATCAGGGATTTGCAATGCTTGACCAGAAGGATATACTTGTCGGGCTCAATAGACACTCAATCTTCGAAGGGCTTGAGTCGTAGACCTCGATGGCCGACTGTCAAAGGAAGTTCGTGATCTCTTGAGACTTCGCGGCCATGCAGCAGTTGCATGCGCATGCTCGTGACGTGGCTGCCGATCCATCGACTGTCACTCATTCTTGCATTGCCGCTTCGACCACCGACACTGATCTCAAAGGGCTTGCTCGTGTGCGTGAATCTGCTTGCGCACTTCAGGTGGACTTCAATGACTCTAGTGTCTTCATCCGTACCATCGCGTGGATGCAAGCAGCAAACGTGTCGTGATCGCATCGCAGGGTGCGACGATGATCGTGTGACGGGGGTGCAAACTGCTCAGACTGCAATGGAGACTCTACAGAACAAGTTGGCTCGCAGTCCCGCCGAATGCAACATGCCCAACTGAACTACCAGAACACCGAAAATATATATTTTAAGAACGTCGTCGCCGAGGCGTCCGTAGGCCAAGATCGTCTAATTGTATTGCATTATTACCACATCAGCGATCGCGATCGTCAGCACAAGGGCGATGGCGCGCAACTCACGCTGCTTATGAGGATGAAGTTGCAGCTGCTGGCGCTTGTAAATCGTGCAACAAATTAAAAATTGTTACACTCATAATATACAGATTTACATTTGGTCAAACGCGTTTGCATGCATAAACAAAGCATGCTTACTAAACCCCAGTCAAATGCACCGCATTCGTTTATGATCGGCTCGCAGAGGTTGTGCTTTGCGAGGGCCAAACGACTGACTTCGTGACTTCGTTACGTCGCAGTCCAGTGAACGCACACGTGAGCTGCTTAAGCCGTCTGCTCTGTTCCGCGTGCAACAGGCGTGACATCGGTTAGTCGTCGCGCCCAAATAGCGCTAATGGCCATTCGTCAGTGATGTCTGCTCCACCGATTTGCACAACTTCTGCTGGAGATGCCACAAGCACGCGCGTGCGTTTACATATCTTGTCGGCAAGTAGTCAGACGTCTATTGTCGCGTCACCTTTGCCGTCAACACTCATACCGCTACCTGCAGCATCGCTTCCCCCGTTGGCATGCTCGATCACCGTGTCTAAGAAATCTGCTGCGCTCAAATTGCAGGTTGAACACTTCAAATTGGGTGACTCTGGTGTTACCGCTTACTCTGGATCGGCGAAGGTTATGAAATGATTGGCCAACTTCGTTCGCGCGATGCATTGCCGCAGTAGGATCGTCGAGTACGTCGTTTGGGTCGACGACGTCCAGGTGTGCGTGACCAAGCATTCATGGTTTCCAGGAGGCACGAAATATTCTGTGTTCGTCGCGAGCATGACTGCTCAGGGCTTGTACCACGCGTGCAATCACCGCATGCGGTCGTTTTCTACACCCGGTCCCTATGATTTTCCGCGTTGGCGACGACTTTGCGACTATATTCGCGCTGATTTAATACATCTCGCTCCGGTACTTTCGAATCATATACACGCCAAAGCTATGCGGCTTCAGCAGAAGCCGACCATCGCTCTATTCGAACGCGGTTACACCGAGTGGCTCGTAGTCAATTTCATTGTCATCCCCACTATACGGCGCAGCAATTTCGAATAAACGTGCGTGTGCATATCAGCTGCCGCTCTCTCTTCTGCGGCCGTGGACGCTTATGCGTTCTTTATTGACACCTCGTCGTTCAAAGAGGCGATATACTCGCTGCCGACGTGCCGTCCACTACTGTCTACTTGTTTACCTCCTCGTCATCCTCAACATCCTCCTCGACGGCCTCTCCTCTCTCGCTGTCGATGTCGTCGTCGTCGCAATATACGTGCCGTGGATACGCTGGAGCTTGTCGGTGTTGGGTTCCATCGCGAGTATGAGTGCGCGTATGATCGTCGCGATTTGACTGTCAGCGACGACGCTGCACGTTATAGGTTCTTATGTGTTAACATCATGTGTAACCGGGTGAACCCGAGTTACGCAGCACAGACGTAGAGGAAGCGAAGACTGTGTTTGTAGAAATCAAAAGTCCGAATGTATTGAATTATTGGGTTGGGTGTTTGTGCACGCCTAGCACAAACGGCTAACTTTCTAGTTTTAGTATGCTAATAATAAAGCTAAATCGATTCTAAATGAGTGGTTTTGCTAACTTCCGAATTGATGGCTGTCAATGTCTAAATGTCTAATTGGTCTAAATGTCTAACTGTCTTGAATATGTGACCAATTGTAAAGCAGTTTGACAAAGCCGACTTTAAATGTATTGCAAGAATAGAATTCCGCAGCGCTGAGATATTAAATATAACCAGCGCGTGTAACCCCGTTACATCATGTGATGATTTTGTTTGCTACCTTAAGTGCCGTGCTTGACGCGTGTATACCGATGCACAAGCTTGATGTGCTTGATATTTATATTGCTTCTTCTCTATTACATTTGCCTATTTCCTGGTGAAGTAGATGCAAGTTATTTTGTATGAATTGCGGCGCCGTATTCAAACCACTTTGCATTTGCTTGACGTGGGGAAACGAAATACCGGTAAATGAAGATCTCGAGTTTAGATCTCCAGTCGCTCAACTTTGCAGTATACAGTGCGCCTTATAATTATACGGACACTTGATTTTTTGAATAAAATGGCCAAAAATTAGGTTAGAATACTTTCGTTGCATTCAAACGATGCGCAAAACAAAGCTTTATCAGCACCCAAAATGTGAGCTGATGGA
>JAADXH010001431.1:0-11172 GCA_023337595.1 Globisporangium camurandrum | reverse complement strand
GTTGCTGTCCCCTGCCAATCTCATTTTAATGTGCTGTAAGACTTGAGGGTGAGTCAGATAGTAGCAACACATCTGTATGACGATCGTGGCACGCGAAATGAGAGCGAGATAACGCTCCAAGAGGTTGCCGTCTCCGCGAGATTCCGGATCCATACCGACAGCGCTTCCAGAGCTGCTATCGCTCTGGTCATCGCTTGCTGCGCTGCTGTCTCTCGGATCGTCGCTTGCTACGCTGCTGTCTCTCGGATCGTCGCTTCCTGCACTGTTGTCGCTCGAATCATCGTTGCTGTTGCCGTCGTTGCGTCGTCTCTCTGTGCAGTCGCTGTCCGAACTCGAGTTGTAGCTGCTGTGGCCGTAACTATAGGGGTCATCTCCTTCGATGTCGCCGCTTGGTGGATGGACAGAGGTGCGCAGTGGCGAGTCGTATCTGGTGGCGACGTCTCTGTAGTGGAGTAGTGTGCCACTGGCTTCGTTTCGTCGAGGTGGCGTGCTGGTGGCTGCGTCTTGTCGCTGCTGCCGCACAAGCCATGCTTTGTAAAAGGGCATGTGGCTCTGACACTGACGGACTGTACGCGGGGGATATCCATCGGACACAACCTCAGCAGTTTTCTTCCACGAGAACAGCGCTGCACGCGCCGCACCGTAGATGCGCTGCTGGTCGTCGCTCCATTCGCGTCCGTGGAGCACCATCGTTGGTTCGTTGACTTAATTTAGGGTTTTCTCCTCGTTGGTTGACTTAATTTTATTTAGGGTTTAACCTCGATGGTTTTAACTCTTCAGACTCACGTTAGGTTTTCAGAGTACTCTTACGTATATAGACGCCGTTTTAACGCTTCAGTAATACGGTATTGTAGAGTCTTATTGGGGTAGTTGTTACAACGTCACCATACGTAGGCATATATTTTACTAGCGCATTATTTTAAGGTTGAAAAGTATCAAGCTCCATTTTTTGTCAAGTGAATAAATGCAGTGGTACTTGAGGTAAAGAAATTCGACGAAAATACATGTCCGTAAATGTGCTTATTTGCACTTGTGCTGGAAAGAAACGCTTAATAATGTAATCATTCCAAAATCATTGCGACTGAAAACATAACTATATAGCGCTGTGCGTGCGACACCCTAACATTGTCACAACAGCACCCCATGTAACCCCTCATTAGATATTGCGAGTGTTGACTCACTGTTAGCAAAATGAAGAACCCATCCATCGGATACTCCAATAATCAAACGAAATATCCAGGCAAATGCACAGTGGAATTCTTTTCCCTGTAAATAAGATTGCTTAAATGTCAAAACAAATGCAGAATCTCCATTCATTTCTAATGCCTTGAGCATGTGTACATACACATAATAGGTGTACGTGCTTGCATGCAAAGTGACCAACGTGTTGACATGCACATGTACGCATGTATCTCTGATACACTCTCTCGCTAACGCTTTTTACTCCATCTTTCCATCTCTCTATCTTTCACTCTCTCTCTCTCTCTCTGTCTTTTTCTCTTTCCGTCTTTGTCTTGCTCATTGCGTGTCTGTACATCGTGCGTCTGTTTGCTTTGCGTGTGCGTATGTGAGTGCCTATTTTTTGCGCGTGTGCAATAGAGAAAAACAATTCCATGGATGTTAATTATAGTGTCGCTCAAAAAGTTAACGGTGTTGTTCTCATATCACTCTCACAAATTGATATCATATGACGTGTTGCACAAAACATCATCTTTATTATTTGAGCGCGCTCAGCAGAAAACAATGAAGTTTGAAGTTTACCGTCAACGCAAGTTGCTGAAATCTTTCGTACACGATACGAGAGACGTGACGACTGGCCAACGTGATCATTTACGAACTACTTTGCTTGCGGCAGCTGCTTAGTACAGACACTGAACATTATTGAGTGGGCAATGTGCATATGAGATGCATAAATATTTTACAAATCTTACCAAACATCCGTACGTGACATGATGGGTGCAATGCCAGCAGTATCATCAGCACCTTTGCACACAAGCAGCAGTAAATACATCGGGTTCAGATATTTGCGTTGTGGCTGCTACTGCCGCACTACTGGTGTATGTAACACCAACTAGACGTTATGCACATAATTGTGCGATAACATTCGTGCACTCGTACTGACGTAATGCGCCGACAAATATAGCGTAACGTGAGCACCGAACGCGCAACTTGTAATTTTAATACTGTGAAGCCGCAACTGTTGTTGATTTTTAGCTAATGGCCGAAAACTCTGATCGCTTGTAACATACGCTTCCAAGTACAACATCGACACCAAGTACTTTGAGTATTACTTGTTGATAGATGAATGCCGCCTCCTAGGATAGCCCGATACGTGTGTGATGGCGAGTTGATTGTATATTCGAGTACTACATCACGGTGGCGCCTTGAGATCGCAAGTATAACACTCTGTCGTAACGTTACGCCATATTCTGGTGAAATTGTCTCATTGTTCTGGCGATAATGTCACCTTGTTTGCGCTGAAGGCCACATTGTTCAAGATCTGCAGGGTCGCACCAAAAATATGTCGTACATAACCGCTGAATAGCTGTCTCGGCGTCGCGCGTCCTCTTGCGCTGCTAATCAAACTACACAACAGCAGGCATATATGTAATCAAAGTGACAGTTCCAGGCCAACTAATACTTTTTTCGAATTTTGTCTTTGCTTATGGATTCGTCCAATTTTATTACTATTGCTGCTTTTACTTGTCGTGGCGTTGGTACATGGCGGAGTAGATCATATATAAACTGATTTAAAATGAACTGCAGAATGTAGGATTGTTAGTCGCGCAGCCTCTCGGCATTGACAGCTCGAGATACTCAAAATGAGGCAAATATGTCTGCAACGGACTAGCCGTCCCACTCATTTTTTTGACCTAGCAGAGATAATGAAGAGCGATCTTGTTATGCGTTGTCTTGTGGCACGGAGTGACACCAGGCTTCGAACTCAACATACGTACTAATGATACGACTTGATATAAGCACGTCCTTGTATTGCGCTTGAAGCCTTTGTTATATCCTCGGAATGTTTGCATGGCGTCCATGAGATGCACGGATTGATACTAATGATTGATCTCGTTACGTGACTACACGAGGTATGGTCCAGCTGTCATTGTGGGTGTATCGCCTTTGAACGGCTCCAAAACCGCGGCCACACCAGGATATCGTGTGACCATTAATCAGGAACTGTATTGCACAGACCTCACGCACATTAAGTATGGTAAATAGGTTCCTCACCAGAGTGCAAAGCGACTTTCATCACACTGCAATCGTGGCTCAAACAGGAAATTTGAGCGTTGGTGCTTGAGAAACCAGGGTGATTTGTGTAGAAATTTGCATATTTCTTTGCCGTGCTCATCGTAACGTACGTTTCCGTTTGTTGTGTGCTGGGAGTAAAGTATACGTTTTGTAGCTTTGACATCAACAGTTATACATCTATATTCATTACTCATTAACGCGATGTCGTCATGATCGTTTTATGATCAGTAGAGATCGCATGTGTTCTGGTCCATAAAAGCAGAAACATAATATTTTTGTGCGCGACGAAAAGGCTTGTATTGTTGATAAAATCATATTGTAAGCAAGAGAGAGACACGACGTGGATTTGCAATGTTACACAACTTAACTACGAGTCTGCTCTCACAACTGGAGCGTAAGCGTCGCAGTCTCGCCGCTGTTCTGTTGGAATGAATTTCTACATGCATGCACACACTTAACACGGACAGCATAGAGGTAACGACCACTCCCTTTGTCATCGCGTCGCAAGAATTCTTGAACTTCTCCATAGCGGTACTGCTGCAGCTCAAGCACTAGTGCTACCATGGATGTGCGTAGTTTCCCCTGCTGCGCGTTACTCGGAATGCGAAAGGTGGACCCTGAGCGTGAGTTGGGATCGGTCGCAGATGTGTGAGTTGTTGTTGAGTGGTTGGCACATCGTCTTCGCAGGATGATAGCGTGTACGCGAGCTACTATAAGACACGCCACTCTTTGAAATCGTTCGCATTACTTTTTGTATCTCTAGTGTTGAGGCGAAATGACACAAAGGGTTAGTTATTACATATAGTATGTTTTGGAGATAATTGAGTAGAAAGCTAGATTTACAATTATTAAATGTGTAATTTGCCTAGATTGAATTCGGGTTGTGGCTGTTGGGATGTTCAACCTTAAACTGTCGGCAACGCGCTAACTTCAAAGTAGGGATGTATACACATATGTTAGGGGAGAGCACTAAGGAATACAATACTAATGTTCAGGTCTAATTTTTCTTCATTTGGTCACTGCTTTAGTGACTGCACTTGACGCGCAGGTACGTGTCACCCATGCAAGCTTCTTCACCTTGCACCATGTAGGTCAGCAGTGTCCAACTTGTTGCATATGCAATTTCTTGTAATGGTGTCGTGTTGGTGTTATGGTTGCTGTTAAACATGTGTTGCATTGTTGTTGCTGTTGGTTGTGCGTTTCGGGTTTGTAATTGAAATAATTTTGTTAATTTAATTAATTGTTGTTGCCTTTCATGTCGTAGTAATATTAATAGTCCCTTGCCACAGTTGGTATTGTAACTGGCAATGTGTTTGCTTCGATCGTACTATATATCATCTTCAAATTTGATAATGATACAGCAAAAACGATGGTACTATACATTGACTATTTGTTGTCATGCTTCCCCTGTTTCATATTTTTCGTGGTTTCATTTAAAGAGTAAGTTTTTAACTCGACGATGCGGATCCATATATCGACGTTTCCTCTGTAATTTCCAATTATGCTTGGTAAAACAGAATGGACCCGAAGTGTCCAATATCGGTGCTTAGCAAGTGTCCATACTGCCCAGAATAGGTGCTCAGGGGGTGCCTAAAGTCCCAATATTGGTGACCACAAATGTTCGTTTAATTGCGTGGTAGATCTGTAAGGCCAATTTGTTTTAGAAGCGACCATCGAAGTTAGCCATTTTATGTATTACATCGTCCAGTAATAATACAACATTTTTGTCACGCACGATATGAAACGATAAAAGCAAGTGCCAGACTATCTCGACAAATACGGCGCGGCACTTTCTACATAACGTTTGAGGCATCATCTCTAGAGCCTAGACTTATCGGGGTGTAATGGGACTCAGGCCAGTCCTGCTTATCGCGTATGCGAACAGCTGGACGGCACTGATCCCATGTCTTGAGGAAGCGCTGACTTTGGCAAAGGGAACTCTCTCTAGGAGAGCGGATTGCCTTAGCCGAGCTGGTCTTGAGCCGAAGGTCTCAGAGAGAGAGGAGCGGAGGCGACTTGTGCGCTTGATGGTAAAATTGCAACTGAATTGAAAAGCTGTTGTGGTTCCTGTGCTACTCGTAATACACCTGAAGGGCTCCTGGAGGTTTTACGAGTAAAACCTCATGCCTGCATATAAAACCTATTATCCTAATATAGAACCTTGAGTACTCTGAGGTTCAACCCACCGACCTTGAACTTGAAGTCTGACAAGAAGATTTCCTGCGACGTGATTGACCGAAGCCTCTCACTTGAATCCAGTCGATGACGCTCGACGCGTCACTCGTCGTGTTCTCTCAAGAATACTAAAGATTCAGGAACCATCATTCCGGGCATGATTACTATATGTCCTACGATATCATCAAATGACGTCACCACTGCACATGGGTATCGGAGGTAATACTAGTATCATACCGGTAACTACCACCCATGGGGGACTAAGAGGTGATGTGTACCACACATATCAACATCCATGTAATGGCCCATTACAGGGGGACTGTGCGTCGCACGTGTCCATCGAAGACATGAACAACAAGTTGTATTCAACGAAAACAGGCAAACACACATCATTTCAGTTTGCACGACTGTCAATCTTAACAGTATGACTGCTAACATGTTGGTCTAATTGACCGAAGTCCGCACGATTTTGAACGGATTTTGTGACGTCTTGACTCAAAAACACGGTTTTTGCGAATACAAGCTATAAAGTGACCAATGTGTGTACCAGTGTATTCTGTTCGTACGACGAATTCAGCATCGATATCCAATAAAGCGTATGAAAAATGCTACAAGAGGCGAAAGCGTGAGTGTTTATTGCTTTAGCGATACACTGGGTAGTGGTCGAACTGGCGTATTTCATTAGTCGCTTCTGTTGGTGCTGTATTATGTCGCGTGGAGAGATCATCGATGGGCATCTACGGTGCGGCCAAAGATACATTACTGCTTGTTGATGCTCTTTTTATGATTTGACGAGCAAGAAGCATGCTTGTACACGTCATGGCTTGGACATAAGGCTGTCCACCGTAAGGTGCTAGACGATCGATCTTGGTATCGCTTTCCTGCTACTTATGTACGAGCAACGCCAGCCGTTCCTCGGCAGCCCATCGACAGATTGCCGTCTCGACGTGCTTGTTGACATTTTCCCTCATGACATCATTCTACTGAATTATGCTTTTTATTATCCAGTGGTTATTGCTATAGCGCAAGATCAATGGATGGCGCAATGTATAGTTTAGTGTTGCGAGCGGCTGAGCCTCAATCGCTGCTGATGTCGATAGTTGGTGCTATTTGCTTGTAAATGCGTTTAACCTATGTCGAGAATGAGGACTGTGTATATTTTCATTTCTCTGGAAACAACATTAAAGAGCACCTCAGACACCAGAGATGATGGACATAAGTAATTATGTTAAGTAATGTTAGACAACATGCGTATTTTTGAACATTTTGTAAGGGCGATATAATCGGTGGTTTAATATGAAGGAACATCTGGACTCCAGCATGTCACCCGAGACAACTTGATGTGCTGTTCTCGACTATATCCAAGGGTTCAAAATGTCTCGCTTTTGTAATATACGCATCACGAGTAAAAAATGATAGCTATCACGCAAAACTGAGCTGCTTTAGAGCATGTGTTCAAGTGATGTCGTGTGTTCTCAGATCAGCAAGTGTGGTAGGCGTGCGTAAGGCTCTTATATGAACTGGATATGTGCAAAACACATACACGATCAACGAAGAAATGTCAGCGTTAATGCGATCGTTGCAAGCCTCACTTTCAAATCTGCCTACTCAACCTATTACGCCCTTCGTCCTGAAAGTCTTTTTCCTTGCAGGCGTGCTAGTCGGCGTGCTCACCGGTGCTATCGCCGTGCAGAACTGCGGTCGCTAGTCACTTCTCCCACCTCGAGTGTACGGTGTGTGCGCTTGCGCTTCTGCTTAGCAGACCTGTCGTATTGCGGAACTGAATCATTTTGCTGGCCGACGGTGGTATGCGGAACATTCTACTCATCGTACCAGTTCTTATATCACGCCGGAATTGAGCACCTACCGACAAACGTCACTGGTGTGAAATTTCGCGTACGTCATTGAACACAGCTTTTCTAACTATCAAACCGATTCACCTACGATCTTGTGTACATTAATTGGTGTTTGCATAACTATGCGCGACTTGACTGCAGTGAGCGTTCGGAACAGGAGTTGATTGCCACCTTGCGGCCTCGGCGCTGGTATAGGTTTGGTTCGACTGCAAATTGATTTTAAAGTGATCGTGGCATATCATTTATAACAACATAACTAGCCTCTCACATGCGCGCTAGACATTGCGGTGGTCATCCGGCGGTTGCCGCCAAATCGTTAAACTCTACAGTCTGGGTCTCGACCTCAGACAAAACGTGAGCTTTGAAAGAATTTGGGGCGGAGTATTATCTTGAATGACACCAATGCCATTGACGACGACGTCGCCTCCGCTCGACAGATCATCTTGCAACAGCTTCTTGCTGTCAATGTCCACTTCTCCTGCGACGGACTAGTACAATTGCTATTTTGCGGCTGACATGCAGAAAATGCCGGAAGATCGATCGCATGAACATGATTTACAGTTGCAACTGCAACGGCGTCGGTGTCTTTGACTTCCATTGCGCTAAACTCATCGATATGTGTAGTAGCGATATCACCCGCGGCGTCGGCATCTGCAGCGACAAACGCTACAGCGTTAACGTTGTAGTTTGCATCGTCGTCAGCGCTCATGTATTCATGGTCCTCGTATTCGTTGTCTTCGGCTTCGTCGTTCTCGTTGTTGTGATCTTCATCAGCTCACACTAATTTGGCATCCTCTTCCGATGGAACGTCATCTTTTACTATTTATCTCAAGAGTCACGTTGTCTTGACCAATTTGCTGGTCGACATTTGCAGCTGCATGTGGTCCCATTTGATGCCCCACGTTGAATTGCGCAACAATTCAAGCGCCTGGCGCACAATCATGTTGTTTCAGCGGTACTTCTCGAGCAACATCGGTTTGAAAGTCCGCAAACAACGACAGAACGGTGCCGCGTCTATTAAGTAGTGGTGCCACGTGTGCAGCTGCAGGCTCAGCTGCTGCTGGATCTCGATGTGTTTTTGACGCAACAGCAATTGGATCTGCTTTCGCAGCTGCCTGCCGCCACTGGATTAGAGGAACTACTGGCCTAGCAACTAGTGTGACCGGAGCGTCAGACGTCCCTGCTGCACTTTGTTAGCTCGTGCCGTAACGTGGATGGCACCGCTGCTCGACGTAGAATAGTCGGCAAGCGCTGAAAGCTTGCACGTGTCTCAGTCGCGACTGCGCCGCTCGACCTCGCTGCACTTGATGTAGCGGCGCTCGGACGCGAAACTACACTTGGTGGCAACGTAAATGGTTGTATTTAAGTCAATTATGCGCTTGGCCTAGGTTTCGGATATCGCATTTAAGACTGCGTCTTTGAAGGCGATGTTGCCATTTCCTGTGCTGACGCTCTACTAGGTTAGGGAGTTGACGCAGTAGTGGTGAGTGTAGTTGGTTGTGCAAGATCGAGCACTCTCGGCGGCATTCTTGATGCGTCAGTGTTAGATCTTCTCAGCCCGACTAGAAGCTTGGGGACAAGAGGCCGTTTCCTGCCGTCACTATGTACTTTATGCGGAGTAACCGAACGTACTGCCAACAGGAATCTTCCTTAGTGACTGTGTCTTCGGCTGCGATAGCGCGCAAGTTGGAGGCGGCATTTTCTACGCAAGAACTACAGTGTGAGCTTGACTTATCAACACAGTCGACTCGTGCTGTAGCGGTGGCGCCAGAAACATCTGGTCGCATGTATCATTACGCTGACGTCAAACCGCGCGGAAGAACGGGCCTCTAGCCTTGCGTTGCATGTGCTGCCATCCGATAGTGACCGCTCGTGTGAGGTCTTGTAGACTCGGACCTGGATTGCAAGAACGATTTGCACGCACAATTAGATACAATATCACTGATTGCATGCGTAAGTAGTTCATGTTCTAATCGCACCTGTGCTCAAACGGGTGGATTTTTTTACTAAGGCTTATTTGTGTAAAAAGTGAAATGAATTAGTTTTACACGGTTGCAATTTCTGTTACTACTTGCTGCAAATATTGATGGTTTAGCATAAGTTGTCGTTGCGCAAATTGCTTATGTTTTTTCGTTGTTGTTAAATACGATGATTTAGTCCACACGAGTTTGTCAATACTGTTAATGTTTGTTTCGCTATTCTATTTTGTTCAGTATTCTACGATTTGTTGTTACTGACGATGTTGCCGTCGTCATTGTGGATGTTTCTGTAGTATACCTCTTAATTTGTTGATTTTTTTTGTTTGGGGGATAAAGGAAGTTTTATTATAACTTCTGCAGTGGGTAACATGTGTTACTGTTGTTGTTATGTGTGTTTTTATACACAAATCCCGTTTTTGCGGTAAAAACGCATTTAAGGATAAAACTTGAATTTAGCTTAACCTTCCCGCCCAGAATCCTTGCGTGCTACAACCTGTACGTTACAGGTAAGAGATTTGACTTATTTTTATTATGAAGGTTTTCTGTGAAGGCAAGTAAAATATACGATCATACGGTATTGTAACTGGGTTTACTTATAAATAGTAGCTATCTTAGGATTTAGAAACTCATCGAGCGTACGAGACCGCGCTGAACAAAACCAGGTCAATTCGCCAATTGGAGTTGTCGAGGTAATCGCGGTCGAGGGAAAGAATTTTGTACTTAAGCAAATAATCGAGAATACGCGATATTTGTGCTTTGCCGGTGCGCGCATGTTTTGCGGCATAAACTTGTGCAGAAAAATGACATCGACAGCAAAAACAGCAACAGCAACATGGGCAGCGGCAGTGACTCCAGCAAGAGCGGCAGCGGCGACGAGAACGTAAACTACAGCAGCGACGGGTCTGCCTCGGACACGACAGCGCCAACTCTAGTGCTCCTCCAGTGCAAGCACCAGCACTTGCAGCGCAACCTGCACACCGCGCCAGTCCAGGTATCCCCACAGAATGAGAATGCAACGAGGTAGTCGTCGACCCGGATACCGAAATGACGAAGGAGACAGCTGCTACGCAATGCACGTTTGATTGCTGCATGGTAGGAGAGAACAAGACAACGTGTCCTACCTCTAGTCCCAGGCAAGTACAAGGACGACCATCTCTATCGCGCTTCAACCCAGTTTGATAAACTAGCAGGACTTGAGGTGTTTCAAGAGCTCATCGCTGCAGCAAAAGCACGCATTGGTCTTTCGTCAACGACAACTCCTCCGGAGCAATGTCGACTGAAGCGCGCAGCAGATCAGGCGGATGTCGACAAGCCGAGTAAAACGACGCATACGATCACTCCAAGCAAAAGTCAGTCTATCAACATGGCCAGCAAGCCCAAAAATTACACATCTCTAAGCAAGAAGAAGAAGGATGACGCAGCATACACTTTGAAGTCAATCGACATACCTAGCAAAACGAAGAAGAATGACGGCACACCCAGAAAGAAGACTAATACAACCCCCAGCATCGATGACGAATAAGGATTCCACATCCAGCAAGTAGAAAATCGCAGTCGGCACAACGACAAAGAAAACGAAAGCAGTGCCGTCGACTACAACCAAATCCGCAGCAGCGAAGAGCAAAAAGTCCACAAATGCGCCGCCTTCCGAAAAAGCCCGGCAAACCGCAAAGCAGCAGTGCAATGTTACGGACAACGACGAGGGAGTACGCAAAACACACGTGACGTTCAATGTAACCGAGCAAACCCGAATTACGCAGCACAGACGTAGAGGAAGCGAAGAGTGTGTATTTAGGAAGTAAAAGTCCGAAGTGTATTGAATGATTGGGTTGAATGTTTGCGAACGTCTAGTGCAAACGGCTAACTTCCTAGTTTTAGTATGTCAATAATAAAGCTAAATCTATTCT
>JAADXH010001430.1:0-11180 GCA_023337595.1 Globisporangium camurandrum | reverse complement strand
GCTGATGGTGATGCAACGACGCATGTCGTGCGAATTAACATGTACAGATTTGATTGTGTGGGATGGACACGTACACAAGGGTGAATACGTCGATTTGAGCTGCTGCCGCATGAGCTACAGCTTTGTTGGCTTGTTGCGTGTCGTGGAGTGAAACTGTGAAACTGAAAGTCAAACCACAAACGGTTCTTGACGTTTGAAAGTGGCCAATCGTCAATTGACCCGTAGAATGAAAAAGGTTGTCAAAAACCCATCAAGATCAAGATCCTTTCTGACGTGAGCCACAAGAGAGAGAAAAAAATACAAAGCAAATCGATCAGAAGCGAATTCGAACGCGTAGTACGGCGTCAACAGCGCAGCACTCGTGTTGCGTCCATCGTGCCTGACGACTTAGACAGCAGCGCCCGGGTTACATCTATCGTCGCGGACAGCGCATTTGCCATCTGACCTCGCTCACAACAGCTAAGCAGCGCCACGATGGAGACAGTCGTGCACGCAGCAGCAAAGCGAATTGCTGAGAACGCTCTCATATTCCCGCAAACAGGACCACCGCCACCACCATTCGAGCTCACGTGGCAGACCGCTGTGGTCACGACGCAGCTGTCCCTGACGCTCATTATTGGAATCTATGTGCTACGCCGCCGAGCCACGCGGCGTCACCTTAGTCAGCCAAACACCGCCAGCCCTGCGCTCTTGCTGCAGCCACAGCCGTGGTGTTCGCTCGACGCACTGCTTGCGTTTCGACTCGCAGCGCTTGTCTTCTACGTCGTCGTGCAGGTCGTCGATGTGTTTCAGACGCACTTTACGTGCTTGGCGTTCTACACGTCGTGGAACTTTATCGTCCAAGGCGCGTACTTTGGCATCGCTGCCTACCGAACGCAGCAGTTGCGTCGCGTGCAACAGCAACAACAGCATGGAGAGAACGACGACAACACGTCGATGCACACCGCACTGCTGGTGGAGACAACCGCCGGGCGCCGCCACAAGCTGGTCGATCGCCCACAAGCGACCACTCGCTGGCTGACGCTGTCGCTTGTCTTGGACGTCTGCCTCGCTGCGTCGGTGCTTGTGAGCATCGTCACGTGGTCGATCCTCTTGCCGTTTGCGATCAAACTGCATGCGACCGACAAGCTGTTGAACGGCATCAGCTACTGCCAACACGCACTCAACGTCGTCGTGCTGCAGCTCGACTGGTGGGCGACGCGGCACGTCGTGTCACGCCACGCGTTGCCGCTGATCGTGCTCTGGGGCTGCATCTACACGCTCTTTGCGTGGGTGTTGCATGCGACTGTGATCCAGACTATGTGGCCGTATCCGTTCATGGACTTGCGGACACCATATGCACCACTGTGGTACGCCGGTGGGCTCGTCGCACACTTTGCAGCGTTCGGTGTCGTGTTTGCACTGTCCAAGTGCAAAGCCAAGCGCCAGTGAGTGAGTGGGATAAGTAGAGGAAGGGGTGTCGAGTTGGATCGTTTTTATAAACGTTTGTGGTAGATTCGTTTGGTACATTGAACGAGAGAGTGAGAGAGATAAAGAGAGAACGGACGACTTGCCTACACACGATAGACTAGCAGGAGAGAGCGCATATCAGGACGCGATCTTGACTTCGAGCAGCTCTCCGCCTTCGAGTTCATAGTGCTGTAAACACAAGTCGTGACATTGTCATAGACAAATAAGTCGTTCTGTATCTACACATCGCCCAAAGAGCCAGTGCTATAGTACCAACAATTCGTAACCGTACGTCAAATGTCTGGGATCCACCCATTGCGTCGCCATCGAGACGCAACGACACGTTTGTTGGTTGCGTATGCCGCTGCCGCGCAACGAGTTGCACTAACGACTCGACGCGATCGTGCTGCCGTTCATTGTCATACAAACTCAGTCGTCCATCCTACAAAGAGAGCCAGTTCATTTGATATACATCGCCAAAACGTACGGGCTTCACACTGTGGCTCTCACACGCGCCGTCGGGAAACCGCAACGTGACGCTCAGTATCTGCGCATCATCTGTCGTCATTGGGAGCGTCACGACAATCGCATCGTCGTCCCGCAATCCGTATGACTCGATCGTTGCGTCCAGCGCGAGTGTGGCCCCCAATGCACTCAATTGAACAGCATCGACGTCCACAATCGCATGTTTGTGGCAAAAACTCGCTCGTAGTTTGTCGATCGTGTGCATCTGTGTCCATAAAAGAGCCATTAGGCATCAGTCGATTTGTTCTTTCAATCGTTACAGCGACAGGTTCGTACTGCATCGATCTTGAAGACCTCGGACCGTCGGCCGTCGACTGCGAGACGGAGACGCACAAACGTCTTCCGCGCTGCGTCGCGCTGTTGTAAAAAGTCGACACGTGCGTCAATCAAGTCGCTAGCTTCGAGATCGAGCGCCTGTGGGGTTGCAGTGAGCGCTAGCGCAGCGCCATCGAGCGTCATGTGGACCGCAGCACGGGGGAGACCGACGAGGTCACAGAAGCTCTGGTACAGCACATCGAACGGCTCGCGCTGTTGAATGAGAGAGAGCGTGAGAGACGACGCTGTTTTGGCTAGAATCAATAGAAACCAACGCACCCTGTGGATCGCAACGTCGTCGATGCGGTCGCCGTTCGATCGAATGCGCAAGACAATGCGCTCGCCCTTGTCGGTCTGTTGCTGCTGTTGCATTGGCGTTTGTTGCTGTAGTTGCTGGGTGGAAGCGCCAGGCGGTGCAATCAACTCGACGTCCGAGTCGGACTCCGAGTCAGAATCCAATGAAACGATCTGTCGCTGCGTCGACGTCGTCTTACTGATGATGAGAGAAGAGAACAGCGCGTCAGTTTACGAGAATAGAGAGAGCCAGTGAACCATTGACAAACGCACTTCATGATTGCGCGCGTCTGGTTCAACAGTGCGTCGTGCTCCATGCGCTGGGCGATCTCGTACTCGATCTGCATCGCCATGCGGCGCGCTGCTTCACGTTCCGTTGGCGTCAACAGCTGCTCGACGTCGTCGACGTCTGCGGCCATGTCGACTATATGGCGTCGCACCGCAGCCGCCGATGTCCAATGTATATGAGTAGGCGTGCAGTAATAGTGTGTGTGTGAGAGAGAGAGACAAACGCACCGACGCGCGCGACGTTTGTTTGATCCGGTGATGTGCTGTGGTCCATCAAACTCTGGCGCCGGCGCTTGCGCACGAGCGGCGACTCCTCGTAGAGCGAGTCATGGTCCGACTCGGATTCAGAGGATGACAGTGTGACTGGAGCATAGCAATAATATGCATGAGCGATGGACACATGCGAGACGAGGTACACACATTTGGCAAAAAGCAAAGCGCGCGATGTAGGCGTCTGTGTGTTTGACAGCTTAGCGAACGCACCAAAGGTCTGCCGCTTGCGGTTGCGCTCGAGTGAGCTGTAGAGCTTGACGCCATCGTCGTCGTCGTCCGAGCTCATGCTGCTGCGTGGACTGCGTGTATGCTGCTTGTTGAGCTTGGACGGTGGTGCTCGTGGTGTAGTGAGTCGATGTTCAAAATGTACAACTTGTTTATGGCGTTACTATCAAAATATGCCGAAGTATTTAGAAAATAGAAGAAAAAATACATAAACTGTTTAGTAGTTTGACAAATTGATATACAGTACAGTAAACAGTATCCACTGAGTCCACACAATTGCGCACTCGCCAAACGATTTCCACATACCCGTGCACGACGATGCTTGGCCGTCGACTCGCGCTGCGTGCGTTCGCGCCGCAACGTCGCACGGGCAGCAGCGTGCTCGGCTCGGTGCATGCGCGCACACACGCGCAGCAGTCGGTCCGCGATACTCGCGTTGCACTATGGGAGCGCGAGTTTGCGCGCCAGCAGGTTGAACTCGCAGCCGTGCGCGCAGCGGCACTTGCTGCTGCGACGCCGATCGACGTGCACGTGCAGCTCGGCAACGGTGAGAGCTACGCGTTTCAAGGCATCCAGGGCGTGTCAACACCGATCGACGTGCTCAAGCGCCTGCACGACGAAGGGTTTGCAAAGCAGCAAGTGCTCGCTGCGCAACTCGACAACCGCGACGTCATCGACCTCCGCACGGTGCTCAATCGATCGTGCTCGCTGCAATTGCTCGAGTGCGTCGCCTGTTTCTGTGTGTGTCTACCTATCCACACACGCCAGCAGTGGTTTCACTGATCCTTTGTCTACGTAGCTTCTCCACAGACGAAGGCAAGAAAGTGTTTTGGCACTCGTCTGCGCACGTTTTGGGCCAAGCCCTTGAAGACAAGTTTGCAGACCGCGTGCAGCTCTGCGACGGCCCGTCGCTCACAGAAGGCGGTTTCTTCTACGAGATGTTTCTGAGCGACGGTCTCACTGTCTCCGAGAGCGACTTTGCAGCACTCACAGCAACGATCAAGCGCATTGTGAAGCAACGGCAGCCGTTCGAGCGTTTGGACGTGACGCGCGCATTTGCAACTGAATTGTTTGCGTACTCGCCATTCAAGCGCGCGATGCTCGAGAAGATCCCGTCGTCCGAAACGATCTCGCTCTATCGCTGCGGGCCGCTCATTGATCTGTGCCGCGGCCCCCACGTGCCCCACACCGGTGTGTTAGTTGTGACATTTGTAACATTTGGGACCGTTGTTGTTAGATATGTTGCATCTTGTATATGTGGTATATCATTCGGACGCGCTGCACGCGATGCACAACAACAAACACAGCGTCGCGTGCAGTTGGAGCGCGCGCCACTGTCCAAAGCAACTGCGCTGGCGCGTTCATTCGCTCAATTGCTGCAACTCTGCGACACGTCCAATAGTATTTTGTAATTGTCCATCGAACGACTCGTTCCTCTCGCACTGAGGCCCACTGAGCTACACGTGGACATACATTCTGTCTGTCTGTCTGTCTGTCTGTCTGTCTGTCTGTCTGTCTCTGTGTATTTGTTGCATTTGTTGCATTTGTTACTTACGCACCGCTCTCTCGTATATTGTCTGTCTCACCTCTAGGCGTTTTGTCATCATTTGCAATCACGCGCTGTGGTGCGTCGCATTGGGAGAACAAGGATTTGCTCCAGCGCGTGTACGGGATCTCGTTCCCGACTGCGACGCAATTGAAACAACACAACGACCTCCAAGCAGCAGCAAAGCAGCGCGACCATCGCATTATTGGGAAACAACAGCAATTGTTTCTGTTCCACCCGCTCTCTCCCGGTTCGGCGTTCTTTTTACCGCACGGCACGCGGATCTTCAATACGTTGGCAGCGTTCATTCGCGCCGAGTACAAACGACGCGGTTACGACGAAGTGATTACGCCATTGATCTACAAGAAAGATCTGTGGCAAACGAGCGGCCACCTTGCGAATTACAAAGACGACATGTTTATGGTCACTCAAGGCATTGCTGATACGTCTACAAGTCCAATCCAGTGCCACGAACACGTCCACAGTGACGACGGAGAAGCTGACGAAGCTCACAGTCAGGAGAGCGACCAGTTTGGTCTCAAACCGATGAACTGTCCCGGCCATTGCCTCTTGTTTCGAGAAGCGCGCAAGTATTCGTACCGCGAATTGCCGGTCCGACTCGCGGACTTTTCTGCGCTCCATCGGAATGAAGCGAGCGGTGCGCTCACTGGCTTGACGCGCGTCCGGCGGTTCCATCAAGACGATGCGCATATCTTTTGTACTGCGGCGCAAGTCCAACACGAGATCCGTGAGTGCTTGGCGTTCATCCAGCACGTCTACGGCGTGTTTGGGTTTACGTTTGCACTGCGGCTGTCGACGCGGCCGGACAACTTTATGGGCGACGTGGCAGTCTGGAACGATGCTGAATCGCAATTGCGACACGCGCTGACCGAGTTTAACGAACCGTGGACTGTGAACGAAGGCGACGGTGCGTTCTACGGCCCAAAGATCGACATTGTCGTGACCGACGCACTGCAGCGACAGCATCAATGTGGGACGATCCAGCTCGATTTTCAATTGCCGAAGAACTTTGAGTTGGAATACGACGGCGCCGACGGTGCGACGCACACGCCAATTATCATCCATCGTGCGGTCCTCGGATCGATCGAGCGCATGATGGCGATCTTGATCGAACACACGGGCGGCAAGTGGCCACTGTGGCTCAGCCCCCGCCAAGTCGCTGTGCTGCCAGTTGCCGAAGCGCATCGGTCGTATGCGCAGACGGTCGCCACGACGCTCGCACAAGACGCAAACGTGTTTGTCGACGTCCAGGACTCGAACAAGACGCTGAACAAACGGATTCGCGACGCACAACTCGCAGGCTACAATTATATTTTGGTCGTCGGCGACAAGGAGGTTGCAAGTAACGAAGTGAACGTCCGAACGCGCGACAACGAAATCCATGGCGCGAAAGCTTTGCGGACGTTTGTCGACGAGATCCAAGCAGCGATCGCACGATTAGAGTGAGTTTGTAGGCCGGTGGCGGTTGATAGGATTGTGCTAATCAGTAGTAGAGACGCATCAGCGAGTCTTGAAATGCCACACTTACGGATAAACCAACAGAAGCGCAACTGGCTCTTTTTACGGTCGATCTACTATTGTACTGTTGTCATCGTTCGCTCTTGTATCATCGTCGTTATCACTCGAGCTGGAACTCCCCGACGACGAGCTGATTGAGTGCGCGGTTGCCGTCCCAGCCGCCAAAGAGAAACACGTGCGGCCCGACGAGCGTACTCGTGTGGCCGTACCGACTCGCAACAGCGACGCCATGCGCCGTTGGGCGGTACCACTCCATGCGCTGCACGTCCAGGACGCGTGCACATGGTGACGCGCGCTTGAGCTCGAGCGCATGTGCGCGCTTCGTGAGTTTGCTGTTCGTGTGGCCACTTGCAAGGCGCTCTTCGCGCGCCGCGGCTGCTGCGAGATCACGCACGTGCTTGTCGCCCATGTACAGCGGCGAGCGGTCGGTGCCGGACCAGCCACCGAGCACGAACGCGAGCTCGCTGTTGTAGACACACACGCTCTGGCCGAACGACCCAGGTGGGTACTCGCCAACGAGGCGCGGTCGACTCCACGCAAAGCTCTCGGCGTCAAAGAGGTAGATGTCCTTGTTGTAGACTGGCAGTGCGTCCGGCAGGACGGTGTAACCGCCGTAGATCAGCAGCATGTTTGGGTTGACTGTTGCTGCCGCCAACGACGACGCTGGTGACGATGGTGCGACGAATGCGCCGCCAGGCGATGCCGAAGCGACTGGGATCATCGAGTGGTTCTGTCGCGGCGTTGGTGCTTTGCCTGTGCACTTGGGCTTGCGCCACGTGAACGCGTTCGTGTCAAAGACCCACAGGTCGTTCATGCTCGTCTTGCCATCCCAGCCACCAAACACGATCATGTGCGTGTCGTCGACGGATGCGCTTGCGTGCCCAAAGCGCGCGGCGGGACTCGCAGTCGTCCACTGGACGTGGAACCACGCCATTGCGTGCAGGTCGAAGAAGAACATGTCACGCAGCGCTGGCGTTGTCGGTGCCTGCGATCCGCCGCCAGCAGCATCACTCGTGCCGCGGCCGCCAAACACAAACATGCGCGAACCGCCAGCGAGCAGCAGCGCCGAGTGGTTGTACCGCGGCGGCGGAAGCACGGCGTCGCGGTCGTTGAACACGATCTCGTACCACGTCGACGTGCTCAGGTCGAGGCGGAAGAGGTCGTTCAGGTACGCAAAGCGACCGTCGCCGCCAAAGTAGTGCCCGCCAAACACCAGGACGTGCGTGCCGGCGAGCACCGCCGAGTGACCGCCGCGTGCACACGGCCCAATGCCTTCGATCACTGGCATCGACCACGTGATCTCGACGCGACTCGCGCGTGGCAGCACGTCCGGCTCACGCCGCTTCATGGGGCTACGCTGCTCCGGCCGATCGAGCGGCATCGTTGTGGTAATGCGTATACGTATGTGTGCTTGAAGTGTGATGGTGCCTCCAAACGACGTGATCGAATATTTATATAGCAAAAACAGCAAGCAAACACATATTTACTATTAATTACCATCGATCGCTCCATGAGCAAACAACAAAGTGTGGTTCAAAAGTGTATTCGATCATCTCCGTCCTGACTCCTTTTATCGCCCGTGCACCTACACATTACAGCAACAATCAGTCTGGTGGCATGTTGCTCAACGACTGCAATGACGACTGCTGCGCTGTTGTTGTAGTTGACGTCTCGCTCTCAACGCGCAGCTTCTTTCTAGACGGTGAGCGCAATTTGCTTGCGGTCGAGGTCGACGACGTCGAGGCCACGAAACCCACGCACGCCGACCGTGTGCTGGAGCTGGTCGAACCAGCGCACGAGGTTCGTGTGCGCCTTGCGCTGCGATGGATTGAACGCTGCCACAGCCGAGCGCACGGCCCAGAACAGCGCAGCGTCTGCAAGCGTCACGCGGTGAGCTGCAACGTACGTCTTGCTCTCGAGCGCGGCGTTCAACAACTGCAAGTGCGTTGCTGCTGCCTTCGGTGAGCTCTGCGCGATCGTCGACGCGACGCTGAGCCACATTGCAACCTGCGCTTTCTCGAACGCGTCCTGGCCACACAGCTCGGCTTCGCGATCTGCTTGGCGTGCAAACCACTTTGCGATCGTGTTGACTTGATGCAGCTCGTTGTTCTTGCCGAGGCGCACGCGGACGGGACCGGACGCTGCTGAGCCCGTGTTCACGCCTGCAAAGCGCGCGAGGAAGCGCAAAAGCTCCGCGTCTGCCGACTTGTCGAGTGATAGAGACATGCTGGAGGGGTGGTGATGTGTCGTTGCTGCAGCGGTGTGTGTGCGCGTAGCTGTATCAGGGATGTGCGGCCAGATGTCGTCGAGCTGCGTGCGTCGCGACGAAGGGCGACAGGTGCAAGTCGATCGATTGATTTGACTCGATTGGTGCATGCAAAGTCAGAAAAGTAATATAAACTACATAATATATGCGATTTCGGTAATTTAGATACTTCAAGTATTTAACCAAATACAAGTTATTGCAACAGATATATCGATATTTGTCAATTGATCCTTTTTTGATCACAGCAACACAAGCATGACCAACACCTCAATGCGCGTCTACTTTGGTGCGTGGCGCCTCAAGCGTGCGCACTCCTGCATTGTATGCTGCATACAGCTGCTTGTGTCGATGTACACTCGACACTGCATGCGCTCACGACTGCTTTCTGTACATTTGCGTGTGCAACAGACATCACGATTGGCGGCGAGCGCGCTGGTCGCATCACGTTCCAGCTCTACGACGACGTGCCGCGCACAGCTGAGAACTTTCGGTATGTACCTCTGTGTGTGTGTGTGTGTGTGTGTGTACATATACATATGTGCTTGCCTGTCGTTCGCTGTGGCTCACGCGCCGAACATCTCCTGTCAGTGCGCTCTGCACAGGCGAAAAAGGTATCGGCAAGACCACCGGCAAGCCGCTACATTACAAAGGTGGGCTTCCTTTCGTCAATACGTGCACCATCATTTCGAATTCACACACGGCACTCACGCTTTGACGTCTCCTAGGCGTGCCGTTTCATCGCGTGATCCCCGGGTTCATGCTCCAAGCCGGGGACTTTTCGAAACACAATGGTACCGGCGGCGAGTCAATCTACGGTGACAAGTGCGTCGTGTACAAGTTTTGTTTGTTTGTATTTGTCCACTTCTGGAGTATCATATTGTCATGTTTTTTACATCGTTGCAAGTTTCTAACAGGGTTGCAAGTTTCTAACGTGATTTCTTATTTTGCGCGCTATTGCTGGTTGTTTGCAGGTTTCGTGATGAGAATTTTCGTTATCGGCACACGCGTGCAGGGCTCCTGTCGATGGCGAATGCTGGGCCACATACGAACGGGAGTCAGTTTTTCATCACGACCATTGCGACGCCGCATTTGGATCAAAAGCACGTCGTGTTTGGGGAAGTCGTGAGCGGCATGGACGTCGTCCAGCGCATTGAGCGCGTCGAGACGATTGCAAACAACCGCCCCGCGCCACTGCAAGCAGTTGTGATCGCTGACTGTGGCGTCGTTGATGTTGATAACTCAAATACAAATGACAAAGAGCGCGATGCCGACAAACGCACGCGTGCATTAGCGAAACAAGCAAAGAAACATGCAAAGCAACGGGCAAAGAAAGACAAGAAGGACGCAAAGCGACGCGTGAAGGACGACACGACGCGTCGCTGCACACGAGACGCACGCAGCAGCAGCAGCAGCAGCAGTGACGATGATAATAAGCACAACGACGACGTTGCAGCTCGACGCGCACGGTCGTCAAGTCCGCGTCGCCGTCGCCACGACAAGCGCTCACAGAGTCCTGAACGTTGTGAGCGTCGTGATCGTCGTTCGTCCAGTCCATCCAGCCGACAGCGCTCGCACGAACGTCGTTCGTCGAGCCGTGAAGCGCATTATCGGCATCGGCGTTCGTCCCGTCGCGCTGATCGCTCTGATCGGCAAGTGCCAAGTCGTCAACGCAGACGAAGCAGAAGCCGCTCGTAATTCTTTGCAGCTGAATTGAATTGAATTGAATTGTCTCTCTCTCTCTCTCTCTCTTTCTTTCTTTCTTTCTTTTTCTCTCTCTCTCTCTCTCTTATGCATGATGGAGATGCTGCAGCAGTGGATGGTGCTGCAACGTCAGCGAGATACCGATCAACAGAATGTGCGGCACGCCATTCGCCACGACGTTCCCGACAACTGCTAAGAACGGCAAGTACACGACTGGCGGTCGATGGTCTGCGACATGGAGCAGCGGGATCGCAATGTCGCGCCAGAACTCGAATGCGCCATTGATATTGAGGTAGATCACGTGCTCGTTGCCAGTGACAACGACCGTAAACGGTGTCGTCAAGCGGCAATAGACTGCAAGTGATGATGTCACGATACACGACGCAAGAAAGCTCGATTCGTGCATGCCATTAAAGTGCAAAGTGAGCTGATGTGAAAGAGAGAGAGAGAGCGAGAGAGAGAAAGAGAGAGAGAGCGCGCGAGAGAGAGCGTGAAGAACGTGAGACTGCTGGGTCGATAGATCGATCAACCGACTGGCTGTACGTACGTAGAAGCACAGCGGGAGGAACCAAATGTGATGCGATGCAAAGAGCGTCTTGGAGAGCGTGCGGTTCTCCGGGTACGTCAAGTACGTCAGTGCGCCCGTAAACAACTTGCGCGTGAGGACGAACGACAGCACGTCGATGTACCACAGCAACTGGTCGCCCGAGACGATCGCCATCTATTGTGTAGGCGTAGTAATAGATGAGAGAGAGAGAG
>JAADXH010001429.1:0-11184 GCA_023337595.1 Globisporangium camurandrum | reverse complement strand
TTCAAAAAATGAAATGCACTGCGGGAATCACAAAATTAGCGCGGTTGCGATGGTCTTGTTAGAACTTTGAAAAGTGACCTACAACAAAAGTAATCCACAAAAATCGAAGTGCGGCTAACCAATTGGCGCGCACTGTATAATTGTAAACTTCTGTACTTGTCACGCGAGCATGGATGATTTTGGCCATTTTAACCCATGTAGTTTCTAACGCCGGGTTTACACTTCGACTTTTGTTTTCTGTTATTCCCGAACACCAGTTAACATATCAAAATGAGCTGTTATTGCAAAAGCTGCTCAAAAATAATGATATGGATAACAAATTGACAACGAGTTGCAATACTACCTATAATAGGTGCTGTTGCTTTTCAGCATATACTGGTTATATTCTAAACAAGTGCGGACTTCACTTTCAAAAAGGGCAACACTCGCGTTGACTTGCTCTTGAACACTTGCGTTGACGATGGCGGTAGAGGCAGATGCAACGCACGGCGACGTGCACGATCACACGGTGCGTGATGGATGGGCGGGATGCGGTGCACACTTGCATGCATTACATTTACTACCTGCTGACACGCATTGCTGCGCTTGTCCGCATTGCATGCATGGCTTCTCAGCGAGTTGCATCGACAGAGTTGCACTTTGCGCCAAGCGTTGTCGCTAAGCTCTCGCTTGTGGACGAGCTGGGCACGTCGACTTGCACACAACCGCTTCACTGGCTCGAATGGCGCGCATCGACCGGCACCGTGCTCGAGACGCCTCGATGCGTGCGGGTCATCACGCGCCAATCGCAGGCGCTTGCTGCAAACGACACTCCAAGTCAATCGTCGCCTCGCGCACAAGCGGCATTGACAGCAGAGAACATCCAGACGCAAACACAGTACGAGCCGACGATCAGTGCGATCACACTCGATAACGATATTGCGTGCACTGCGCTCAGCACGTGTGGCAGCTTCGTCGCAGTCGCGGATTGCAAAGGGACGCTCCAGCTGCTCAAGGTCAGCGGCGAGTCGCTGTTTGCATACCCAGTCGTCGCGCCGAACGCAAGTGATCGGTGTGTCGATCGTCGCTTTGTATATTTGCTCGTCTCTCTCTCTCTCTTGCTGGAGACACTCACAGCCTTACGTGCTCGTCGCTTGATCATACTACGTCACACAGCATCGTGGCGCTACAGTTCGCAACAGTGAGCGCTGATGCACCTGTATCACAATCGACGCTGCAGGACCTCGTTGTCGTAACAGCAAGCGGCATGGCGCTCCGTCTGGGCGATTTGGATTTGCCAGCGATCGAGCAGCACTTGCTCCAGCAGAATCGCAACAGCGCGATGCAGACGATTTTCAAGCACATCCGCGTCCAGCAAAGCACGATCGGCGCACTGCGTGCTACCCAGCAGTCAGTCGTAGTGGTATGTGTCTTGTGGCTGCTGTAGGTGTCGTATATCGCACATGTATGGCTTAAAATGCGCTCCTGACGACACTCTTTGTGATAGGCGCATCGGTTCCACTCGTCGTTCAGCTTCATTGCAGCGAACCATAACGAGCCACTCGCTGCATGGAGAACAACGAGCGAGAATACCATCGAGCGCTTGACTCGACTTGAGGTACAGATGGCGACTGACAAACACCAAATGCCTGTCTATGGACATCTGGCGGCTTACGTCGACTGTTCCATTTGACTTGTACGCTGTTTGTAGAAGCTGTCGGCGTGCAATAGTGCGCTGTTGGCATCTACTGGCGTGAAAGCGATTGCGTTTGCGAGTTGTCCGCCAAGCCAACTGGGTGTGTTGACGCACGATGGTCAGCTCACATGGTGCGATCGCTGGGGTGTGAACTGTTGTGGATGGTGCTATTTACACGGCGATAGACTGACAAGCGGCACTCGTACACAACAGGTGGGACTGGCATGACATGGTGCTCTTGACGCAGCTGCCACGCGACGGCATCGTGAGCTTTACGGTTTTGCGCAATGAATTGTCATCGACAACAATGTCGGCGACTGACGTAGCATCGCTCATTGCGGTCAGTCGACGTGCGAACGACGCAGAACAAGAAGCGCACATTGTTGAAGTGCTGCGACTCGCGCAAACGTCCACACAGCCGCAGCGATGGACGACCGAGTCGGTCTGGCGAATGGTTCCCGACCGACCGGCACCCGACGCCATTGCAACGAGTATTGCGCTGTCTGGCATACACGGCAGTATGGACGCTGCCACGAGCTTCGTGAGCTCCATGCGCACGCGTGAGAAGCTGTCTGTCTGGCAATGGACGCTTGCTGCAGCGAACGCAAATGGAAGAGCTCCAACACAACGATCGCGGTCGGGATCCAACGCATCACCACCGACGACTGCTGCAAGCAACAGCAACGAGCTCGTGGCACTTGCAGCGTCGCTCGCCGATACGCAAGTGTCGGACTTTCGAGATGCAAACGACATCGCAGCACTCCTTGATCGTTTGGAGCGATGCTGCAGTGGCATTGGCGGCGACATGGACGAGACAAGCGCCATGTTCACGCACTTGCTCATTCTGGCACGTCAGCTGCGAGTGCATCATGTAGTCCAGTCGTTTGTCGCAGTGCCGTCTGCCGTCATGGCGTGGTGTGACCGCATCGATACATTGTCGTACAAGTGGACGACGTTTCAGCTGCTGCAGCCGTCGACCGTCGATCGCGATGCTGCTGGCAGCAATGCGCACACACTCCAAACGCGCTGGCTAGCGTTTGTTGACGCGGACGTGGTGCAGTTGCTGGAAACGTACATGCAGATCGGTGCGATGCGAAGCGTCTCGGTGCTATGGAGCCGCCACATGGACGCGCGACTCGTCTGCAGCATCCCCACGCTTTTACACCTGTTGCCACAATCGATGCCAGTCGCAGCATACGAATCGTGGCTCCAGCACGACGTGCTTCCAGCGATATTGACGCTCGGTGACGACGTGACGACTGGCAATGACAGCAATAGCACTGACGTAAGTGTGCTTGTCGACGAACTCGCACGATGGTTACTGGCGCGAGCACAGACTGCTGCAGAAAACGGCAACGTTGCTGCTGCGATCCGACTGAGCACGTTGCTTCAACCAACCAGCGTACGCAATGCCAGTGGGAGCTCGTACTTTATGTTTCGCACACTTACGCTATCGCAAACGACTCGATTCGATCACGAAACAACATCGAAAGACAAAGCGACCGCAACACAAACGCAGTTGGAACCACAACGCAATCCACTTGCACGTTTGGCGCAGCTCGAGACGCAGCTGCGACACATCCAGCACCTCGCAACTGCGCATCAATTCAAGATCTCGCTGCAACTGTTTGAAGACGAGACGCCCGCGACGATCGCAATGAGTTTGATGGACCGTGCACTGTCGCCGGATCAATTGCGTAGTGATATTGCGCATCACGTGCGTCCGTATTTGCGCTACTGCGGCGTCTCAGTCGACGCGGTGCTTTGTGAGTACGTCACGGAGTTGGCGGATTCGATTCGCACCCCACAATCGACCGAAGAAACGCGTGCGCTCGTCGTCGTTGCAGCGATTGAGACCGTTGAGACGCGCGCAGTTGCTGCGCTGTCGCTGTTGCGGTCCGTGCTGCCGCCGTACTCGCTCGAGCTCAAGGCGTTTGCGCAAACGAGTGCGACGGCGTGGGAATCGACGCGGCAGGAGGAGCTGCAGGAGCACTTTCGGCTCCTGGAGATCCAGGACATGCTCGCAGCGTACGGCGTGCAGCAGTTCAACCTCTCGGATACGCAGAATGCGACGCGGCTGTTAGCACACATCCTCAGTCAGTGCGCACGCGCGTCGGCGCTCGACGACGCAATGCGACTTGTCGATGCGTACAGCCATCTGCGCTGCGAGCGTGCGGCTGTGCAGTTTATCGAGAACCTGCTCGCGTTCCCACCGAGCGCAGACGTGACTGCGCCAAGTGACATGGCCAGCGAAGTGGCGACGCGGGCATCGAGAGCGTTGGAGGCACTGAATCACGTGAAGCAGCGCAAAGACGTCGCTCTGAATTCGATGCTGCTCGTGTCGGTGATCGACGAAGTCGTTGCGTTTGCACTTGCATTGCTCGAGATCGAAGAGACGGAGCGCGCAACCAGCGCGAGCAGCAACTCTGTAGGAGTCGACAGCAATTGCAACAGCAACGACAAGACCACCGATCAGGCATCGATCCTAGACGTCGTCAGTGAGCCATCAACGCACTCGTTTGTGCTGCAGATGACGATCGCAGTCGCGTCGATCTTGCTACCGGAGCTCCATGTGCTCCACGCGTACGCAACATCAACGCGCAACGACAGCGTACTCGCGTACATCACGAGCACGGATTTTGTACTGAGCGATGTATTACTAAGCGATTTGCAGAAGCTCGCGCGCATCGAAGCAGAGCACAACGTGCTGCTCTCGATCACAACGATGCGCGACACGGAGCGCATGGAGGCAAAAGTGAAAGCGCTCATGCGTCCGGACGCGCTCTTTGGCAGCGACGCGCCTCTCGATGTTGTAGAGGATGTAGGCAGCGACAGTCGAAGCGGTTTAGTGGATGCTCCAAGATGCTCGAACGGCAAGAAACGTGCAGCAGCGACAAACGACGCAAATCGATTCGATCGGCGGCAGCACAAACGACCACGCGCTGCGACCGATGTGACGAATGGCGCTAGCGACACGATGCATAGTGGCATCCAGCACGAAGAGCAGCAGCAACAGAATGAGCGTGACGCACAGTATGCAGCACGGTTGAGTCGCTTTGCGTCGAGCGTTGGCATTGCACCGAGTCGGTATCGCGCCATGGTCGCAGAGCTTGCGGCACAGCGTGGATGCGTCCTCCATGCGGTGCACTATGCGCGCAACCTGTTCAATCGACGACGCAGCGATTCTGCATCCGGATCGACTGGCGTTGCGTTGAGCGGACGACTGCGTGGCGAGCGTGCATCGTCGCAGTTTGCGTCGGCCGAGACGCTCAAGCGCATGTCGATGGCGCTGTCGTGGTACGCTGCGACGCACGTCGACGACGTTTATCGTGTTGCACATGCACCGCAATACGCGCAGACACCGTCGCAGCGTGCACAAATGCTCGCGCCGCGCTACGCGCTCGAGCTGCTGCGGTACGCGATCTGCGTCTGCAACATGGACGCGTTCGAAGAGACGTTCGCGCTGCTCAAGCACGCCGTGTTGCTCCACAACGTACTGCACCACACGCAGCTCGAGCTTTCGAACGACACGGACGATGGCAGCAGCAGCAGCAGTGATGAGCATGCAGATCGAGCGACGTGGCGCATCTACACGCGATGGTTCCGTGGCGACGCGTGCGTCTTGCCGCTCGCCGATGCGATGCGCTTTGCAACACGCTTTGCAATCGCCGAGCACAAACGTCTCGTTGATGAAGCTGCTGCTGTGGATGCATACGATGCTGCGGATGCAGACGATGCGATCGCGTCCAAGCGCTTCGTGTCGTTCCTCGTCGAGCACAATGCAGATCGACTGAGTCTCGAAGTCCTCTTGTCGATGCGCACACTCCCAGACGATGCGATCAGCGTCGTTCAAGCCCAAACGACGCGACTGCTTGCGACGGTGTTCCAGTCCCAGGACATCGACAGCTACTTTGCACTCGGGTACGTCGCTTGTTTGCCCCTCTATGTGCACCTGCGATGTGAGACGCGCTGCTTGTTTGTGATTGCGCGGGCTCTGATGGACCGTCTCTGTCACTATGTATGGGAACGACTGACTGCACGATGCAACAGACTGATGCTGACGCTCGAACAAGTCGACGCGTTCAGCGCATTCAAGCGCCAGATCGCGCGCGAGAACGTCGCGAAGGACTTTCGTCGGTTCCAACAGCTTGCGCTCATTGGCGCCGACGCTGCGCGCGCGTGGCAGCAGATTGCGTTCCTCCACCAGTGCGTCGAGCTCGAAGGCAATGCGCGATGGTGGCATTATCTCAATCTACTAGGCATCGAGTGCGACCACAAGGCGTTCCAGAGCGAACGGCGGGACCTTGCGTACATCCAACAGCTCGTCCCCGCGCTGCTTGCAAGGAGCAACTTTGACTTTTATACGGTCTTGGAGTTTACGCGGCAGTACCAGATCGACGACAATTACCCGTCGCTCGCATTTGTCGAAGCTCTGCTGCTGCAGTCGCACATCCAGCGTCCAGCCATGCAAATGGACAGTGCGTACCAGGACAAGATCGTCGGTGTGCTCGACGATATCCACGAGCCACATCTCGTCGCGCTGCTGCTCAAGAGCCTCCCGAAGATCGCAGGTGACGACTACGAGCGTTTGCTCTTTGTATTTCGGCTCCTGCTTGAGCACACGACGTACCCGGACCGCGACGAAGTCGAGCGCCGTGTCGAAGTGCTGCACATCTTGCAATCGTACGCTGCTGCGCAGTTGCGCCAACCAATAACCGCTAGAGCAAGAGCGACAACGACGACCGACAGCCTATCGACAACCACAGACGCAAGCACGTGTTGTGCCGTGTCGTTCCACAAACTCATCGCGAAACCGCGCGATGTGCTCACGCAGTTGCTGACAAAAGACAATTTTGAGTTGCTGTTTGAGCTTGCAGCGCCGCTGCGTTTGCAGACCGACGAGCTGCAGATGCTCTTGCTCAAGAGCATGGTTCAGCGATATCTACATCCAGCAGGAGTTGCAGCAGCAACGAGCAACAGCATCGACGCTGGCAGCAGCAGCAACAATGGCACAAACGACAAGCAGCACGACTTGACGATGTCGTTCGACGTCTTTTATGACGTGCTCTCGCGCCTGCGCGACACGGAGAATCGCGTGACTGCTGGCGAGTGGCTTGCAGAGAACTTTGTCAGTACGATCGAGAAGCTCCAAGCGCTCGAGTTTGCGCTTGCGGCTGCGCGCACTGGCAGTGCAGCAGCTGCAACAGCAGCAGTAACTACGACTGCACACGACACGGACAAGCAGCCGTTCACTGGTGCAGAAGCGCTTGTGCGTCTCGAAACAAAGATGTTGCGCATCCGCGTCGAGCAGATCCTGTGCGATTCGATCTTTGACGAGCGCTCGAGCATCTACCGTGCAACTGCAGACGACCTTCGTCAACGACGTGACCTACTGCAACTCGTGACGCAACCGACCGAGTTGCTCCGCACGCTCTATCGACGCTACGCGCTCGTGTCGTTTGAACGCAACAGCGACACACTCCACGACGTTGCCAAGCGCCTCGAGCCACTCGTGAATGTTACGCTCCACACGATTCAGCGCGACTTGATCAGCGAGTGGCTCGTCCAGGATGCCGTGCTGCGCGTGACGAGTGCTGAAGCTGCGGTCGACGAGTGCATCTTTGCGCCACTGGCGGACGAATTAGCAGACGAAAACGACGATGCGTTTGTCGATCGCATCGTGTTTGTTGCACAACGTTACGTTGACACAGATGCAGCACGCGGCGACGCGTTGATTGCATATTTAGTACAGTTTGCGACCGACGCGAAGCCGCGTGCTGGTGTAACGATCCGCGCCAAGCTCCGCGCGCTGCGCGTCGTGCTGCGACTCGTACAGATGCGTCCAGCGCTCGCACAAAACGCTGCAGTCGCTGCGACCTTAAACCTCCAGCTCGAGTTGACAGACTCGACAGACGCAAGTGAGAGCGGCGACCGCGTCGCACATGAGCTGCTGTGTTTGACGCGCCACTACGTACACGTGGTCGCTTTGGAAGAACATCGTGCGCCATTCGACGTCGTGACGGCCCTGAAACCCGACAAAGAAGCGCTTACGCGAAGTCTGTTGCGGCAGTTTGGATCTCCAAGTCCGCCGTGGGTGTTGCGCAGCGTGAGTCGTTTGCTGCTGGCGTTTCGCGTCGATGCGGTCGATGTGTGGGACACGGTGCTCGCACGCATGCAACAGCGCAACATGGTCCGTTCGCTCTCGCGCGTCTTGCTGGAACTGAGCAGCACGCGGCCCGTTGCGTTTGTACGCGCACTCGCAAGTGGCCCTGCGCTCTGGTCATTTGTGCTGCAAGCGCCGCTGCAGACTTTGGAGAGACAATCGATACGCACCTTCTCGATGGCGAGCGTGCGATCGGAACTTGCGCACATGGTCGCACTGTTGCAGCGCTGTCCGTTCCTCGACGCGATCGATATCCCGTCGTTCGTCGTGCACTTGCGCGATCTCGCAGCGACACTCGACGCTAGCAGCATAAACACAAACCCATGTGGAAACGACGACGATGCACATTTGCTCTCTACAAGTGTCGATCTCGTCGGCGTTGCCGTGCACTGTGCGCTGCTAATCCCGAAGCCACTTGCGCGCTTCGAAGCGCTGCGGCAGATCATCCACGCTGGCGCGTACATGGCCGTACTGCGCGCGTTGCTGCCGACAACGTCGTCCAGCGTGTTGCGTCGTCGTACTGGCGCTTCGATCCGCAGCAGTTGTATGGAGCATAACAACAACGACACGAGCGACAGTATCACAAACGACGCTGACGCTGCGAACAGCGAACAGCTCCGACTCGTGCACGCAGCGTTTGTGGAAGCGTTGAAGCGCGACGTACACGCGCAGCTGCTCGACGCGCCGTTCGAAGCGCATTTCTTGCCGTTTGTCGCAGCAACGGGCAGCAGCATCGACCGCGTCGTTGGATTGCTGATTGCAGCGAAGCGCTTGGAAGCAGCGTCGACTGTCGTTGAGATGTTTCTCGATTGCCATCCAGAGCACGCGATCGCGCAGCAGCAAGTTGGCGAAAGTGAATGCGACAATGAACAACACAACGAATGCGATGATGCTGATGAACAGCAGGAAGAGGAGAGAAGAGCAACGTCGACATCAGCACGATGGAGCCGACTGCGAGCGTTTGTTGCCGCATCGACGTCACATCACCTTGCAGCGTTTCGAGACGCTGCGTTGTAGGAACATTGAACAAGGATACAGTACCTAATTCAACATCGAACAAGGTAGTGTCGTACCAAAATGGTCACTGATACGTGGCATTGTTTCTAATGCATTACTTGACTAGGATAAACAGACCGCACGTGGTCGCACCTGGTCGATGGGAGATTCAGCAGCAGCATGCTCAATCCCCCCCATTCTTACGCTAGAAATATCAGCAACGTCACGCAACCAGCGTTGCATGCCTTCGTTTCTGTCTGCATTTGCTCGAATGCGCTCGATGTCGATCAGTTCGCGTCGGTACATAAACAACAAGTGGATCAACAATGCATTGCGCCGCTTTTCGATCGCTTCTGTCGCTGCGGCAGCCGTGCAGCCCTCGGTCCGATGCTGCAGTAGGAACGCGACAACATCAACGTGGCCACTGCTCACCGCGTCGTCGACTGTTCTCGTTGTACAGCCTTCTGTGCGGTTCACATGGAGTCACTGGACAGCAGCGAGGTGACCTCTCCATGCTGCACGGTCCATTGCTTTCGTCAAGCACTCGGAGCACTGTGCATCTACTGGAGAATGTGTCAAAAGCCAGTCCAAGATATCCACGCGGCCGCTTCTCGCTGCGCCATCGCCAGCCAGTGCAGCACTGCCAAGTGGCTGTTAGCAATCGCGTAGTAGACTGACACGGTGGATTTGGGCGACCAGCGGTTCGCGACGAGCCACGTGAGGATCTTGATGTTGCCGTTGCCTGCTGCCTTTGCTGCTGCGGCTATCGAGTCGATGACCTCCAGATCAAGCGGTGGTGAGCAGTTGGTGTGAAGCCACTCGAGCAGTGCGAGGTCGTTTGCTCCTGCTGCTGCTACGATCACGTCGCTCGCGCCAACAGCGTGCGGGTCGACGCTCCGCAGACACGCTAGCAGACGGTTGCGATCCGCATTCGGCTGAGCGATTGTGTGACACGCTGCTCGCGTGATGTACTGACTGAGGAGGAACTTGTGGCTCTGTTGCTGTTGTCGGTTGTCCAGCGCATGGATTGCAGCAATCTCTTCGGCGAGCAAGCGGCGTAAAAGATGGACGTTAGCGACTGCGACTGCATCTTCGAGCGACGTGTGCGCACGTAGCTGTGGGCACGCGAACGCACTAATGCTCAATGCAATATGCTGCAGCGCTGAAGGTGGCGCGCGGTCGCGGCACACAACGTCGACGCTCATGAGCACATGCAACGGCGCAAGTTCGTCGCGTGGTGACGCTGTTGGCGATAGCAATAGTTTGTGCTGGAGCGGGATCGATGGTAGCTGTCATTGGCAGCACCAGTGCGCTCGCTACAGGTGCGTATTGCTGAAGCACGTGTTGTCTCCACGGCGAAAGTGAAAGTGAAAGTGAATCATGTACGGTGTGTGTGCAAGCATTGTGTCGCTCGTGTCATTTTCGAAGTACTGTACAGCACTGTATTCTCCGTACAATTGTTCAATGCGAACCTAGGAGTGATCAACGCGTACCTGCTCGATTAAGTACGCAGACGCACCTTGCTTAAGTACACTGCCGCTTATAGGAGCAGAGTCGCACTGGCTCTCTCGCGATCGCTATCGTCTTCAAACACGCTCTCGAGCTCAAAAATCGAGTCCAAAGTCGTCCGGGAGCGTTTACACGAGCCTTCTTGTGCTTCATGTATGACTGCGTCATTGATCAACGCCAAGTCCCACAAGTAAAAGAGAGAGAGAGAGAGCGAGGACAGAAGAGAGTGAGAGATAGAGAGTGAGGAAAGAGAGAGCTATGTTATACTTATGGTAGACAGATCGACTTCCTACAACAACAACAACACACCATCTCCTAGTGATTGTGCGCGTGTGCGTCTTCCCCACTTGTTGCACTACTCTCACAGTGCGTGTGCTGCAGTACCGAGAGCCCAATGAGGACGCAGCCGAGCGCAAACCAGAAAAAGTGCAGAGATGCGCGTCGACGGTCGCGCACTGCGAGCATCGGTGGCAACAAGACACCAAGTCCAATGAACAGCAGCGCACCGCAGCCAAAGCCCATGAGGTACCCAAGCGCGTGGTCACTCACGGACCCAGCAGCCAATAGAATCACAGCACCGAGCAACGACGCGAGCGACGCCACAAAGTTGACGACGAGCGCCTGCGACACGCGCATGCCGGCTTTCAAGTAGATGAAAAAGTCGCCGACGCGGTGCGGGACTTCGTGGAGCACGACGCCGAATGCCACGGCCCACCCGAGCGACGCACTGCAGCTCTTGAACGCCACTGCGAGGACGACGCCGTCCGTGAATGCGTGGAAAAAGTCACCGACTGCTGTGATCCACGCAACTGGCTCGACGAAGCGGAGCGACCGCACGTAC
>JAADXH010001428.1:0-11199 GCA_023337595.1 Globisporangium camurandrum | reverse complement strand
TCCCAGAGCCGATTCGACAAGCGGACTTGCGGTCGCGCCACGTCATTCGTACGTGGGAAGACAAGCGGAGTGTCGACACGACGCTCGACGCATTTACGATCCACGCGGACGCATCGACCCATCCATCAATAGCAAAATAGATACAGACAAGGATAAAAGACAGAGGGCTCTCTCTTTAGACTACTCGTTGATTCAACCGCGCTGTCGATCGGATGCACCATTGACGTTTGCACACCGCTTGCTATAGCAGCGTCACCAGCGCTCGTCGCAGCGACCGTAGACAGCGATAAAGATAGTGAAGTACGGAAGTTATATACAACTTAATTTCAGTATTTCTGACTTGAACTTGGAATGCTCAAATTGTGTGCGCACACACAGACTGCAAGCAACGATTTGCCAATCGCTGGTCGCAGTTCAACTGACGAGCTTCGGCTTTGCGCAAACCAGAGCGCGTCTGCGCACATCCACTTTGCCACGAGCTGCGTCGTGCAGCATTGGCACTGCTTTGAGCGACTCTTCACGCTCGCGCACGATTCGCACCAACAGAAGACGTGATGCAATCGCCTGCTGTGTCTGGCGCGACGCGCACGCGGCTACACACACCGCGCGCACCGAGTGCACGCCGGCGCAGCTGGCACGACGATGCAACGCCGCTGCTGCCAACGGCAAACACCCGGGAGCGTCCACCCGGTCGCTCGAACGGCAGCACCCGCAAGCTGCCGACATCGTCCTCGTCCTCGTCTTCCACATCCCCGTCGTTCGATGCCAAGAACTTTACAAATGCGCTGCTCTACGGCGTGATCAACTCGATCTTGACGATCCCATGCATGTACGGCTACGCTGCGATCATCTTTAGCCACCCGGACTTTGCCGCGTTCATGCCGTCGCTCGTGAAGCTCGTGCTGTTCTCGAGTGTAATTCATCAAGTCATGTTTACGCTCCTGAGTACGTTGCCGTTTGCGATCGGACAAGTCCAGGACGCGGGGCTGATCTTCCTCAGTGCGATCGCCACGTCGATCTGCACGTCACTCGGTGAGACCGTCCCGGTCGAAGCCAAAGTGTCGACGACCGTCGTCACGATCGGCATTGCTACTGCAGCACTCGGCGTCTGTCTTGTCTTGCTCGGTCGCTTCAAGCTCGCGGGACTCGTGTCGTACCTCCCAATGCCAGTCGTCGGTGGCTACCTCGCATACATTGGGCTCTTCTGTCTCTACGCCGGCCTGTCGCTCAGTACCGGCCTCGTGATCAACGACGCAACGTCGCTGCTCCAGATCGTCACGGATACTGCAATGATTGGCCTGTGCCTCCCGGGTTTACTTGGCGGGTTATTGTTGTTACTCGTGTCGCAGCGCTGTGAGAGTTCATTGGCGCTTCCTGCGTGCATCTTGGCATTGCCGCTCGTGTTTTACGCTGCGCTCCCAGTGTTTGGCGCGAGTCTCGACGATGCACGCACTGCTGGGTGGGTCTCGCCAGCAACACCGCCAGCGCATTTCATCGACATGTGGGATCTATTTGATTTGTCGCAAGTCTACTGGTCCGAACTCCCTCGTCAACTGACGACGTGGCTCGGGATGGTCTTCGTCGTCGCATTCTCGTCGTGTCTCGACGTTGCAGCCATTGAAATGGACATGGGCGAACAGCTCGAGATCAATCGCGAATTAACGAGTGTCGGCTGGTCGAACGTCGTCAGTGGCTTGTGTGGCGGCTACACTGGCTCGTACATCTTCAGCCAGACGATCTTCACATATCGCTCCAAGACGAATTCACGCATCGTCGGCGTCTGTGTGATCGTCGCAGAGTTTGCAATCGTGTTGCTCCCATTATCGGTCATGAGCATCGTTCCGCGATTCTTCTTTGCAGCGACGCTGATCTTCATTGCGATCGATTTGTTGGTCGAGTGGCTCGTCCACGTCTACCACAAGGTCTTGGTGCGGGAGTATGTCGTCTTGTGGGCTTCGTTCATAGCGATCAACTGGGTTTCGTTGGAACTGGGGATGTTGTTGGGCATTGGGTTTGCGATCCTGAACTTTCTGTTGGGCTACGCTGAAGTCCGCGTCGTGAGTCGCTCAACGCGTCGGTCGGCGTGCGTGCGAAAGTTTGCTGCACGGACGATCTTGGCCCAGAAGCGCGAGTCGATCGTGTATTTAGAGTTGTACGGCTACTTGTTCTTTGGGTCGTCGGTCCAGATCTTGGACGACGTCCAGCGCCACGTCCACGTCCGTACGCCCGGTGCTGTTGCAAACTATGCAACTACAACAACGCCGAGTCGAGCATCGGTGCAGGGATCGTACGCGAGCGTCCCGATGACACCCGTTGCGCACTTGGACGTCCCGATTGCGTGCTTGGATGGCAGTGCAGCTGCGAATCCACAGGGTTTGCCGACCGAGTACGTCGTCATGGACTTTGGTCGCGTCTCGGGCATGGACGCAACTGCTGCGCGGAGTTCGTTTATGATTCTACAGCAGCTATGCAAGCGCCATGGCGTGACCGTCCTGTTTGCCGACGTCCTCCCAGAGATCCGGAAGCTGTTGTTGGCAAATGACATTGCGACGCGCTCGAGCTTTTACCCAACGGCCGACTCGGCACTCGAGTGGTGTGAGAACCACGTGTTGGCGTCGACGCCGCATGCGCTGGCGCTTGTGCCTGATAACGATATGGATACAACTGCAACCAACGTGACGATGCAAGCGCTGCTGCATCGGTTCATGGGTGAACCGGACGACGCAGCGTTCTTTCACGGCATTGACGCGTTCTTTGAACGCCAGATTGTCGGTGCTGGCTATCGGTTCTACAGCATCGCAGACTTTCCAGATACGTTCTACTTCTTGGCGACCGGTCGCGTTGCGCTGTACATGCGCAAAGATGGCGGCGGCAGTAGTAGCACGACAAGCGGCGACGCAACGCTGTCGCCACCGCCAGTAGCTGCGCCGACAACAGCGTTGACGGCAGCAAAGCCGCCAACGTCGTCGTCGTTGGTGTTGATGGAGAGCGTGTTGCCGGGTGCGATGTTTGGCGAAGTTGACTTCTTTGGGCGACAGTATCGGTACATGGCCGCACGCGCAACGTCCCCGTGCGTCGTGTTTGCTATGCGCCGCGCGACGTACGATGCAATGGCGGTCGACGCCCCAGCGCTGTGGAATCGACTGCGGGACGTCGTCATGCAGTCGATGGCACTCGCGATTACAAATACGACGTCGATCAATAGCTTCAACTACACGCACGAGCACCACGAATGAAAGAGCCAGTGTTTGATTGGATGTAGAGTCATCGGTATACATGCAGACGCGTCAAGCGGATGCCAACGAGTCACGTACTTCATCCTAGTGCCGCGTCTCCTATTCTCTCTCTCTCTCTTTCTCGCGCTCTCTCTCTCTCTTGCTTTCTCTCACACACTCTCTACCTACGAAACGTCACGCATGTTTACATATCACTTTGCTGCTGCGACCTTCAAACCTCCAGCCTCTTTCTCTTGCTCCTTCTCTTGCTCCTCCACATCCTCCTCAACATCGTCGTCGTCAAACGCTAGAAGCGAAAGTTCCGAGCGAGTTCTCGGATCGTATTTTGCTCCGTCCAGCCACAGACGAGACTCACGCGCTCGGTACTTGGATCGTACGCAACGTCCTATAGTTGATACAAGCCACAGTATCAGTCTCTCTCTCTCTCTGACGCACGCCACACACACGACAAAACAAAGCGACGTACCATCGGCGCGACTGCGACCGTAAAGATCCCCGTCCGTTCTTCGTGCGCCAAGGACGTACCAAACAAATCCGCGACTTCATCGGCTCCGAGGCTCCGATGGAGTTGCGCCAGCGAGTAAAACTCCGGTGCAGCAAACGTCTCGACGTCGTGCGGGAACCCAAACAGCTTGAGGAACGCCAAGCGACGGATGCCGTCGTGCACGACCGTCACGGTCTGCGCTGCCGCAGCGCTGGCGCCGGTCGAGGCGCTTGTCGAGGCGCTAGACGCACTTGCGATCGCTCCACTGCTGCGCTTCGCAACGAGCCGAAGCTGTGCGCAAAAGAGCGTCACGAGCGTCTCGCGTACGTTATGCGCTTCGCGGTCCGCGTGCCGGTTCTCGAGGCTGAACCGCGCACTCAGTGCTGCGCTCCGATCGGCGTCGACGCGCTTGAGCCGCTCGAGTTGCGCTTTCGCAGCGTGGAGATCGGTCACGAGCGAATCCGTGCGTGCGACGCTCGGTCCACGGTCGACGAGCCGCAACTGTGCGTTCGCAGCACTGAGCGCAGTCTCGAGCTGCTGGACCTGGCGCTTTGCAGCGTCCTGGGCGCTCGTGACGTCGACGCTCGCACGAACGCGGACTTCGTCGCACTCGATCAGCATCTTCTGGAGGCGCTTGCGGAGCGCAACGTTCTTGTCGTCGAGTGCTTGTTTCTCCAACCGCACACGCTTGAGTTCGAGCACGAGCGTATTCACGACCTGTTTGTGCGTCTTTTCGATCTTTGCAATGTCTGCTGCAGTGATGCCACCAGTCGTACTGGCTCTTGTTTAAATAGAGAAGAGGGAGATAAGAGATAAGAGAGAGAGAAAGAGAAAGAGAGTGAGCGACGTACGGTCGTTGCCGTTTGCGCGGCGGGTCGCTTCTACTTGTCACTGTCGTCGCTGCTGGTAGTGGCGTCATTGTTGTCGGCAGCATCGGTACATTGCTACTGGCGATCGTACTGCTAGTGACGATGCGCTCGTTTCGTCCGTCAGTCGCTGTTGGACCACTGACGCTGACGCTGTTGTTGCTGTTGTTGCTGTTGTAGCTTGTACTCCGACCTGCAGGCGCAGTCGCAGCAGCGCTGGTTGTCGCGATCGAGTGACTCAATTGCAGCTGCTGTGGCTGTTGCACTGTTGCTGGCGCGGACAGCAGCGTCGCAGGTGCAGTCGCCTGCTGCTGCTGCAAGTGCAAATGCCCACCGACTGACGGACTGGTACTCGTTCGACTCAGTGGCGCTGCTGTTGTAGATTCTGCTTGCATCTCGTTGTTGCTGCTGTCGGCGCCGCTACTGTCCTGTGCTGCTGTTGTCGTCATCGGCGTTGGCGTTGGCGGCGCTGCTGCTGCTGCTGCCATCGGCATCGTCCAGCACGCGTACGTGCGCGTGGGCGACGCATTCAGATCGCGTTCGACGGTAAACACGAGCTCGCCGGGTCGCGTCGCTTTCAACGTCTGGATGACTTCCAAGAACCCGAGATCGCGCAAGTCGATGCCGTTCACGGACAGCAAGATATCACCCAGCTGGAGCGGCAACTGCGCAGCTGCTGCGTTGCCCTGGAGCGTCGACACACGGAGCTTGCGCTGCGCGTCGTGGCGGATCCCAAACCCGAGCGTGTCGCCGTGCTTCGTGACGCGGACCGTCATACGCACGGCGTGCGGCGCACGCCGGGGCGAGTTTGCGTTGCGTGCAGCCGCAGTCGCGGTAGCGTCGCGTGGATGATGTAGTGGATGCGCGTATGCTGCAGCGGCGGCACTGCTGCTGTTGTCGTAGCGGTGGTGGATTGGTGCATACGTCGCGTCGCTGTGTCGCTGCTGCTGCTGCTGCTGCTGGTTTGTAGTGTCCGATGTGGCGGCACTGTAGGCGTTGTGGTGGTGGTGGGAGTGGCGATCGTGATATGTGTGCGGCGATGCGTGTTTGTACTGCGCGGGTGAGTTTGTGCTGCCGCTGCTGCATGGCGCCGTCGAAACTGCAGAAGAGTTTGGCAGCAGGACCGCGGCCGCGTTTGCTGCTTGGCGCGACGGGAGCTTGGCGTGCTGGAACACGACCGTGTCGCTCTGGAGCGTAGGTGAGTGCATGCCCTGCCGATTCAGCCCGCTAGTGTTGATGCTGCTGCTGCTGCTGATGGAAGTGGTGGTACCAGCGATGGACGATATGTGCGAATGAGGACGATTGGTGGTGCCGCTGCGCGGAGACGACATGCTTAAACACGAGACTTGCGGAAAAGGGTTGGTTTTGTAGCTTGTCTGCCAGTGCACGCGTCGTGACAAACAGCGATCACGCCAGGGAGGGACGGCGTGGGGAGTCGGTCGCTTCAAGCCGTCGCCAAGCAGCAGCAGCGCTCGTTAGTCAACTCGTGTCGCTTTGGCGCAAAACGGAAAAACTAAACGATCTGAATCCATGCCACATGAGTCTCAGACTCAGAGTCGCTTGACACAAGTCGAAAACAGCGCAAACGATCTGAGCCCCTGCTAAATGCATCTCAGATCCAGACTATCGCTACAGTCTATCTGAGTCGTTAATTACTGGCGCAATTGTGACTTTCCACCGACTGCTTCGAGACTGTTTCGCTTCCAGTCAAATTGACAACCAAAACACGAGAAGCCGTCAAGCAGAGCAGCAACAACAAAAGCGGCGTCGCACGGTCTTCTTGTCGACGCACTCAAGCGCTGTTGCCACGCGTACGCGTTACTCTACTGCATCCACGCATTTCCACACATCCGCACAGCAATCATGGCCGTGACAACAGCGACCACAGCCAAGCCAGCAGCGACGACGACAGCAGTGGCGGCAAAGAAACCTGCTGCGAGCGCTGTCACAGCCGCCGCCGCGACTGCTGCTAGTGACGATGAGGACCAGGGCTTTAGCGGCGACAAGACGTTCGAGGAGCTCGGCGTCGACGCTGCGATCTGTGAGTCGATCCGTGCAATTGGGTGGACGAAACCTAGCAAGATCCAGCAACAGGCGATTCCATTTGGCCTCGAAGGCCGCGACATCATCGGGTTGGCGGAAACCGGATCCGGGAAGACCGGTGCGTTCGTGATTCCGATCCTCCAGACGTTGCTGAAGAACCCCCAGCGGTTGTTTGCACTCGTGCTCGCACCGACGCGCGAGCTTGCGTACCAGATCAGCGAGCAGTTTGAAGCGCTCGGTGCGTCGATCGGGCTCAAGTGCGCGTGTGTCGTCGGTGGTATCGACATGATGAACCAACAGGTGGCACTGGCACGGAAGCCACACATCGTGATCGCGACGCCCGGTCGGCTCGTCGACCATTTGGAAAATACAAAAGGTTTCAGTCTCCGGACGATGCGGTACCTCGTACTGGATGAAGCCGATCGGATGCTCAGTATGGATTTCGAAGAAGAGATCAACCAGATCGTCCAGCTCATGCCCCCAGAGCGCAATACGTACTTGTTTAGCGCCACGATGACGTCGAAAGTCGCCAAGCTCCAGCGCGCATCCCTCAAGAACCCCGCAAAGGTCGAGATCACGCACAAGTTTGCCACGCCTGAATCGCTCAAGCAACACTACCTGTTCATCCCTGCCAAGTTTAAAGATTGCTACCTGGCGTACGTTTTGAACGAAGTCGCCGGGCAGTCAGTGCTGATCTTTGCAAGTACGTGCAACGGGACACAGAAAGTGACGCTCATGTTACGGAACCTTGGCTTCCAAGCGATCTGTCTCCACGGACAGATGACGCAGCCGAATCGCTTGGGCGCTTTGAACAAGTTCAAGGCCAAGAGCCGTAATATCCTCGTCTGTACGGACGTCGCAAGCCGTGGCCTTGACATCCCGAGCGTCGACGTCGTGATCAACTACGACATCCCGACGCACGGGAAGGATTACATCCACCGCGTCGGTCGCACCGCGCGTGCTGGTCGTGTTGGGACGGCCGTGTCGTTCGTGACGCAGTACGACGTCGAGTTGTACCAGCGCATTGAGCACCTGCTTGGGACGAAGCTCGATGCGTATGCGTGTGAAGAGGAGACCGTCCTCGTCATGTCCGAGCGCGTGAGTGAAGCCCAGCGCATGGCGACGATCGAGATGAAAGACTCGGGCTTGAGTGGCACGAAGCGCGGTCGGTACTCGCGTGGCGAAGGCGACGACGATAACGGCAACGACGATAACGAAGGTGGAGAAGGTGGGGGCGACAGGAAGTACAAGTCGGCCGGTCGCAGTGCACGTGGTGGCGGCCGAGGTGGTGGCGGAGGCCGAGGTGGTGGCGGAGGCCGAGGTGGTGGACGTGGTGGTGGTGGACGCGGCGGTGGTCGTGGCGGTGGACGAGGTGGAAGCCGTGGTGGCGGCGGTGGTGGTCGTGGTCGCAAGTAGAACAGTCGCTGTAGGTGTCGTGTCTGCTGGACGCATGATCGAATCGCTATTTTATCCTCTCGTGTGTTGTATTGCTTGTTGAGTTGCTTGGTCGATCGATCGCTGGACGTGGCATAACCTTCCTCTACCCATGCGTGTGTGTATGTCGCTGCTACAACGTTGGCGAGAGCAACACAGTCAGACGTAGCAACAACAATCTCCTGATGTCTTGTGTGTGTATTGATGCGTATTCTCCACCTCCCTGTCATTCACGACGTCCTACTTATCGAATCTCACTCGCCATGCCAATGGGTAACAGGAGGTTCGTCCCGAGCCGCCCGATGCTACTCGAACTGCCACGACTGCCGCTTTTGGACGTCGTGCTTGGGAACGCGTTCCAGAACCGGAGGGTCTCGTCACCGGCGCCAGTGACGATCGTCTGGCCGTCCGGCGACATCGCGAGGTACAATACGCGGAGCGTATGACCCGTGAGCGTTGCGAGCTTCGCCATGGTCGGGTACTTCCACACGATGATCTGATTCAGCGAATAGCCGTGCGTACTCACGACTTCGTTCACGGTCTTGGACCACATGAGGTTGCACACCTGCGAGCCCGTGTCGATCGCGTTGATCGCCGACGCGGTCTGTGTGTTCCAGAACCGGATACATCGGTCAGCAGTGCCGCCGCCGGACGCTAGGAGTCCGTGCTGGTGTGGCGACCACGCGATCGCTTTCACAGCTGCTGTGTGGTCACTGAAGCGCACCATCGGGACGGTGCCACTGGTGTTTGTAGAGCCATTGTTGCTGGACGATGACGAGGACGCGCTGTGCATGTTCCAGACAAACAGCTTGTTGTCGTTGCCGCCAGACGCGAGCTGATGATCGTCGAACGACCACTTGAGCCCACAGACCTCTTGTTTGTGACTTGCGAGCTTGAACACGTACGGTCCAGCGGCGCGCAAGTCCCGCAAGTAAATCGTGCGGTCGCGACTGCCGGACGCAATGAGGTTCGCTCCCCATGCGATCGATCCGACGCGCGCGGCGTGGCCACTAGTATGGTGAGAGTTGACGAGGTGAGAAGAGAGAGCGTGGCAACACGGTCAGCAACAGAAACAGTGTCGCTATTCAGCGTCCTCCTCAACACAGGCATCAACGTACGTCATCGTGCGCACGCGCTTGCCGGTTGCGACCTCCCAGACTTGGACGTCGCCTGTGTTTGTCCCGACTGAGATGTGCGACCCGCGCTGGCTCCATGCAACTGACGTGACGCTGTCGCTTGAGCCAACGTCGCACAGCTTCGTGACTTTGCTCGTACAGGCGCTCCAGAGGTACACGCACGCGCCAAGACCGACTGCGAGCACGTTTGCGGCCGACCAGTCGACGAGGTTCAGATAGAAATCGTCCTGGAGCGCCGGTGCATCGAGGACCTTGAACGGCGTCTTGGCGATCTTGCGGCGACTCGCATGCATGGTACTCGGAAACAAGCTACGTGTGTGATACACACAGTCAGAGAGAGAGAGAGAGAGAGAGAGAGAGAGATGTAATCAGTACGTTGCGTGTCATCCACTAGTGCGTTCTACGACAAGTGAGCATCGGTCTTAGGCAACGCACCGCTGTGACGAGCAACCAATGCCGTGGAACGACATCGATGTCGTGACTTCATTGTGCATCGATTGGCGCGGCGCTTTGAAGCGCAGAATGTTGCCCGACGCTCTAGTGCCGCTACTGCTGTGGCTAACAAAGCCGTAGTCTCCGCTGCTACTGTACCCATTGCTGCTGCTGGACGCACCGCCAGTGTTTGTACCGCTACTCGAGTGATTATAGATCCGGCAGCCACCGCCTGGAAGCATCGACGCTGACGTGCTGCTTGCTCCGAGCGAGCGATGCCCAAAGTTCGAGTAGTTGACGTAATCGGTGTGGTGCGGCGCGATGCCCAAGAGCTCGCTCTTGAGAAGCATCGAGTACGACGACGTGGCGCTCGATGGTGGCAGTTGCTCGCTGCTGCTCTTGTGGCTGCTGTGCTGGCTCTGATGTTGAGAGGCACTGCTGCTGCCAGACATGCTGGGGTTTGCTGCATCCACATTGTTGCTACACGGCGTCTGCTGATTGTCACTGTATAGGCGACGGCGCCATAGATATCGAAATAGTGGTCCCATGTTAGTCGCCAATGCGTGTGACTATGGGTGGCAGCGACACACACACACCTGTGCTGTCTCGGTGGTGGATCAGATGCAAGGTCAAAGCCAGCATCGAGGTGCGTCGTGAGTCGCGACGGAATGAACCGGTCGCTGTAGATGTGCTTGGACGCGTTTGTGATGCTATGAGCAACCCCAGCACGTGCGTGCGTGAGTAGCGAAGGACATGTAGCGTATGCTATTCAAGCAAATGCCAGAGAACCCTACCGCTTCGCGGTGCACTGCACCGACTTCTTGCTGTGTGCGTTCTCGTCATTGAACGCTGACAGCCGTGCCTGAAACGAAACGACAGAATGTACAACGTGCGTGAGTGAAAGTACCTGATGGTGCAATCTGCTCAGGATAGGCAAACAAACGAACCTCGTACGCTGGATGCAGTGGACGAACACTTGTGCGCAGTGCACTGATCGGCTCCGACCCCATGACGACGAACAAGTTGAGCAGGCAGATGGGTAGACGTGTGGCTTGCGCCTCGAGCTCTCCAGCGTCAGAGGGCAAGTGCATCGTCTGGAAGTACCATCGCGAAAAAAAGGTCGTTGCCTTGAAGGCCCGATTTGGATCGCTACGACATGCGATGATGCGTAACTGCTCAAGATTTGGATTGTGACAGCGCTAAACAACACGTTGCTGACGACAGCGACGTAAGTGATGCACTAGACTTTCTGTCACCTACGCACGACGAGCATGGATGGCATCGCTGCAATCTCAAGCACGAGCAACGACACGCACACACAGGATCATACGTTTATTGATGCTCACATCCCACTTGACTTTCGCTTGCAGCTTCTCATTCTCTGCTTGCATACATACTGGCAATGCTGTCAGTGTCACACCAGCCGCTCACTCATTGTCTGTGTCACTGGCGCCTCCAACTCATGTTGCGGTGGCTCTATGGTAGCATTGCCGCAATGCAGCGATGCACTATCGCTGTGTGGACTGCTGTCACTGCGAGGTGCAGTCGTCGTGATCTCGATGTACGAC
>JAADXH010001427.1:0-11203 GCA_023337595.1 Globisporangium camurandrum | reverse complement strand
TTTCTAAAAATGAAATGCACTGCGGGAATCACAAAATTAGCGCGGTTGCGATGGTCTTGTTAGAACTTTGAAAAGTGACCTACAACAAAAGTAATCCACAAAAATCGAAGTGCGGCTAACCAATTGGCGCGCACTGTATAAACATATACACTCTAGCCATGTAAGATTTGCTGGTCAAAACGACACCGCAATTACGACAATGCTGACAGCACTGCGACGCACGCGCAGCTCGCTTGCAGCGCACTCGACGCGGCGCAACGTATCGTATATTCTCGGTATCGAGACGAGTTGCGACGATACAGCAGCTGCAGTGCTCGACAGTGACGGCAATGTGCTCAGCAGCGTCGTGTCCTCGCAGTGGGAGCTTAACGCCAAGTGGAAAGGTACGGCGCGCTCGAGTTGCAAAACGCCGCTGTCAATCAATCGACTGCTGCTGCTGCACAAGCGCTTATATTGCTCTCGCAAACTATCTGCTATTACAGGCATCGTCCCGTCGCTTGCTGCACGCGCACATGAACAGAACCTGCCACACGTGATCCGCGCTGCGATCGATCAGAGGTGCGATGCACGTTGTGGCTGGCCGACGACACTTGTTGCTGCCGTTTTATATTGACCATGCACGATGCACTACTGCAGCGGCCTCGAGAGCATCTCGCAGCTGTCTGCGATCGCAGTGACAGCTGGGCCAGGGCTTGCGCCGTGTCTCGACGTCGGGCTCTCAGCTGCACGTGACCTCTGCCTCTCGCACCCGTCGATTAGCTTTGTCCCAATCAACCACCTCGAAGTGCGTCTCGTCGTCTTTCTGCATAACTCTAGCGATCGACAGCTCTGGACTGACACACGGCTCTCGCTCCGTAGGCGCACGTGCTCGTGTCGCGACTGCCACAAGTCGACGTCACGCGACCCGAATTCCCGTTCGTCGTGCTGCTCGTGTCTGGCGGTCACTGCTGCCTCGTCCTCGCAAAGGTTCCGTCTATGCAAGCCTATCAACCACCCTATTGCTCGTCTCTTCTCACATATGCACGTCGTAGGGCATTGGCGCGTACGAGTTGCTCGGGAATACGCTCGATGATTCCGTCGGTGAAGCGTTCGACAAAGTCGCCCGCATGCTCGATCTTACAGCGACGACTCCACACACTGCAGCACATGGCGGTCGGTTGATTGAAGACGCTGCGACGCGTGGGAGTGACCGCGCATTTGCATTCCCCGAGCCAATGAAGCATCGCAAGGTAGGACGCGCCTGCATGGATAGGCGTCAACGCCAGGCACCAACAGCTTTGTCTGACTCGCACACGATCCATTAGGACTGCGACTTTTCGTACTCGGGGCTCAAGACTGCGATGTTACGCGAAGTCAAGCGGCTTACGACGGCCGACGACAGCAGCAACAGTGACGAGCTGGACGATACAACGAAAGCCGATCTGTGTGCGTCGTTCCAGCGCCGGGCGATCGGACAGCTCGTCACGCGATCGCGCCGTGCAATCCAGTGGAGCAAAGAACGTTGTGATGGCACTGATATCAACAGCATCGTCGTGTGTGGGGGCGTTGCATCGAATGCGTCGCTGCGACACGCGATGGCGCAAGTCGCACGTGACGAAGACGTCGATGCGATCTTCCCACCCGCGCAGTACTGTACCGACAATGGCGTGATGATCGCGTGGGCGGGTCTCGAGCGGCTTCGCGCCAGTGGCGATAAGCAAACAATTGATCCAGCGATGACTCGGTACGCGCCTCGATGGCCGCTCGAGTCCCTTGAGCCACCAGTGACGTCGACGTCTTTGTCTACAGCATAGAGAGCATACGCAATAGAGAGGCGCTTGCGTAGAGATAGAGATAGAGAAAGCGATGGTTTCATTTGTGGATGCGCTGTCGGATCGTCGCTTGTGTCTCGGACAGCGACCGCAGCTCTGCGGCAATGCGTTCGAGGCCGCTGTCACTCACCTGCCTACTGCTGCTGCTGTTGTTGCTACGGGTCCTACTACGAAGACGTTCCTCCTCTTCCTTTTCCTCCTCCTCCTCCTCCTCTTCCTTTTCCTCCTCCTTCTGACTCACGAACGCGTCAAACTCGTGGTAGTCGATGTATCCGTCTCGATTTGCATCAAATCGCAGCACGAGCAGCTCGAGTTCGTCTGCTGTGACATGAAATCCGGCGTCGTCGAGTGCGAGTTGAAAGTCCCGCGGCGACAACGCACCGCGTCCTGTGCGGTCGTACTGGTAGAACAACAGCTTGACGCCGCGCGTCGTAAGTGCCGTCCGTCGTTCGTGCCATCGCTTCAGAAACGCACGGCGGTTGAACAGCCCCCACAGCAGCTCGCCATAGTCGATGGCGCCACTCGCGTTTGCGTCAAAGTGCGCAAACAACACGTGCGTCTGCGCTGGTGACAGCGCTGCACCAGCAGTTAGCAGCACGTGCGTAAACTCTTTGTGACTTAAGGTCCCACTGCGATCGGTATCCGCGTCATGGAACAGCGAAACGAGGTTGCTGGTCGTTCTGCTGTTGCGACTGCGTCGAGACGGCGGCCGATCGAGTGCGCGTTTGATCTTGCGCATTGCAGCGTCAAACGCTTCGACAGCTGCGACGTCACCGGCGTCTGCGGCTGCGTGCCGACGGCCGTGGAGATCGTACACAACACCGTCGGTGTCGTCGTCATTGCGTTGATGCGACACGCGTGTCTGTGCGTCGAGCTCGCGCTGCGACAGTGGCCCGGTCCCAAATACTGGACCATTCACGTGCTTGGCGCTGCGGCCGAGCGCGGTGCGCATCGTGTGCGTCAAGCGCTCGCGCTCGCGCCGTGCAGCAATCTCGGATCGTTTCGTTTGCGTCGCAAGCGTCTGTGCGATGCTGTGAAACTCGAGCGTATCGGCAATGGATTGCTGGACCCGGTAGGCGTCTTCGACCCGCTGGTCGTGCGCGCGTAGCTTGCGTGCAGTCTGCGCGCGCTGCTGCTCCTGCCGGAGGTGTGCAATAGCATCGCTCTTGCGTTGCAGCGCCTGTGCACTTGCGATATCTTTCCGCGACCGCTGGAGCTCGAGCTCGAATGTCTTTCGGTCCTGTGTCCATGCGTTCGTGAGGCTGGCGTCGTTGGCAGAGCGACTACTTGTACTGCGACGCAAGCGCAGTATTGCTGGCTCAAACGGCAAGTGCGTTGTTGTTGGTTGCACTGTCATCGTGAGGCTCGACGCTGTCGGTAGTGATCGCGTAGATGCAGTTGTCGCAGCGCCAGCAATGATCTGCTGCTTTATGTGCTTGCGCTCTCGAACGATTGCTGATGGATCTATGTCACTGTCGCCATCCTCTTCTTCCCATTGTTGTTGTTGCTGTTGTAGAAGAAGATCGAACGGCGGTGCGTCCTCGTCGCCACTGCCATAAACGGCATCAAAAGCGTCAATGTCGTTCTCGTCGCTGCATCGATCGTCGAAACCGTCGTCGCTCCATATCATACGATCGCTGTTTGCCCGTTCTAAATGTCGTGGACTGCTGTACGCAGGTGGCGCATCGTCGTTCTCTTCCTTATCGCTGTCACTTGCTGTGCGTCGCTCACAGTGTTGCGCTACACTGTTGCTGTCGCCCCACGCGCTTTGGCGCTCGCCCTTAGCAACACAAGCGCTGCCGTTCGCGAACATTGCCGGCTCTAATGGCGAGCGCGCTTGCTGCAACTCTGCGCCAGTTTCGCCACAGATGAGCAAGCGCCACGCATTACTAGAACGAACATCGTCCTTGCGCTTCGGTGGGTCGTCGTCTGCACTCTCGCTACTGCTATCACCACGAACGAGAAGCATACGCGCAAGCAGCCAGAGCACAATGTCGTCTCGCGACGGCGCGGCAGAGCCTCGCAGGAGCCACTGGCGCACGGCTGCGTCAACGTCACGTGCGAGTGGTTTACAGCTCTGGGACTGTGTCGTGAGCTGCGCAAAGCGCTTGTCGGTCGGTGTGCGCGCACTCACAGCGCGTTCGAATGTGCTTGCGAGGTGCTGCTTTGTCACGCGTCGCGCCACGAGTTGGTGTTGTGATGCGTCTCTGCCGCTTGGGATCGCGACTGTAAACGTGAGCGCGTACTGCGGCACGACGTCCTCTGCGACACTGACGCGCACAGTCGCGAACGTTTGCTGACGGGGATCCACACACCATGGCGCAAGTGCCAGTGAAACGCCGCTACGTTGCCACGTGAAGCGTGGTGCTTGTTGTGTGGGTGTGGTTCTCGTGCTAGTAGCAGTTGCTGAAGAAGTGTACAAGGTGGTATGTCGCATCGGCAGCAGTCGCTTCGTGTGCTCCTTCTTCGGTGCGGCAGCGAGCGCAATGTGTTCTCTTCAATAGCTCAATACTGTTGCGGTGATTGGTATATAGGAACGCGAGCAAGGTTGATAAACGTCTCGTCCGCTTAAGGTTTGTTCTTTTGTCTTGTCAGCGTTGCGGTACGCAACTCGGTGGGTGGGCAACACCTGACGTCTCGTCCACTTGTGCTTCTCCGTGTTCGTCAAATGTACATGTACACACCACGAGAGGGCACGACGCGAACGAAAGAGAGCGCGGTAACGTACTGGTGATGCGCGTCTGCTTTCTGTGCGTGATCATCGACGCATGTGCTATTACTGTCGTCGCGTGTCCGCAACGTTTCATGCACATCTTGATATGTGTATGCCAAAAAAGATCTCAAATGGCATGAACTATTGATGTGCAAGAAGAATGATGGTCGTAAACATATCACAATCGTCTCGGACAGCGCAACATCATCCACGCGCTTCGCGACGACGCAGAAGAAGCAAGCGGCTGTCGACGTCGTTCGTCTGCTACTCAGCAACCACATTTATCGTCACCAGCATTGCCACATCCGGCTTCAAGGTAGCACTTCTGTGAACATTCCTGCACAGACAGACGCACGCGAGCGGGTAGCACAAACCAGATCACAACAGCAAATTCATTCACTCGCTGCGCACACAACCCAACTTGACGTGCGCAGTCGACACCACCACTACATACACACAAAATGCACCTACATGGCTGCAGAGCCACGGGGCTCATGTGGCTGCTCGCCGCGCTCTTCCTGCTCTCGCTCGGCAGCGGCGGCGGACCTGTCGCTGGCGACGACGCAAGCGATGAGCTCTTGGCGCCGCCACCGCCTGCAGAACCACCGCTGCGCACGCGGCCGGTGCTGCTCATCCCAGGCTTTGCATCCTCGCAGCTCCACGCATGGAAGCGCGTGACGTGCGCACACTCGATTCAGAAGAACCTCTACCGCGACGTCAACATTGGCGATCGTACGTCTGCTTGTGTATCTACTGCTTGTCGTCTTCTGTTCTTTCTAACACACGCGTCGCTTCGTTACACAGGCATCTGGATCGACGTCGCACGCATCCTGGCACAGGGCGACTGCTGGGTCAACTGCATGAAGCTCCACGTCGCGAATCAGAGCGAGATCGACTGCAAACTCCGGTACGTCTCTTCTTTTCCTCTCTCCTTCCATTGTGTTCTTCTCACACTTGTCCGTATTGCGCTATGCACAACACAGTGCGGCGGACGGTATGGCCGCAGTCTCGGAGCTCGATCCAGGGCTCGTCACAGGCCCGCTCTCGACGATCTGGGGCTCGCTCATGCGCGATCTGATCGAGACGTTTGGCCTCGGACCGGACGAGCTCGTCGTCGCGCCGTACGACTGGCGCCTCCCACCGTCGCAGCTCCAAGCGCGCGATCAGTACTTTAGTAAACTCAAACACAAGAGTGCGTCTCTTGTCGCTTATCAACTGGCTCTTTGTACGTGCCAAACTGACTTTATTTGCATGTCTGTCCACTCCAGTTGAGTACGCAGTCCAGTCGCATGGCAACGGCGATGGTCACAGCGACGATCGCAATAGCAATACAAACAGCGGAATGGTCGTCGTCGCACATTCGATGGGCAATGGCGTCTTTCGCTACTTCCTCGAGTGGCTCAAGCTCGAAGTCGGACGGAACCATTGGCAGCGCTGGATCGATCGCCACATCTCGGCGTACTTTGCGGTTGGGTCGCCATTGCTTGGGAGCTCCGAGGCGCTAGAGTTGCTGAGTTCTGGCCTCACGCAAGGGCTTCCACTGAGCCAGCGCGAAATCCGGAAGCTCGTTGCGACGTTCGGGTCGATCATCAGCTTTCTGCCCGTGCCATCGGGTCGGAATTCGTCGCATGACAGCGACACGTTGCTCCACGTTCGCATGGACGGTGGTGAGGATGATGCGTCGTCCATAAACGATAAAACAGCAAAGCGCGAAGTGAACTACACGAGCGCAGAGATCGCAACCGGTCAGTTCTTTCGTGACATGGCCGCACGGGATCCACTGTTTGGGGAACTGGAGAAAGTGCGCAAACGGTGCGTTTGGATGTAGAGAGAGAGAGAGCCAGAGAGACGACAGACTGACGTATGCAATGCCGACAGGTTCTACGAAGACGACGACGTGTTGAACTATTTGAAACCGTGGGACCGACCACCGATCGCATCGGTCTTTGCGGTCTACGGCGTCAACCTCCCGGTATGTTTACGTCATCACATCATCCCTCCTATCGACCATACGCTGGCTCTATTGACGAACAAAACAATAGACAAAGCACAACTACCGCTACGAAGATACGGACGTCGCAGGTCATTGGTATCAACTTGCATTAGAACATGAAGACAGCAGTCGCCATTCGTGCAGTAAGACCGGCGATGGGACCGTTCCGTACCACTCACTGTCGTTCGCCCACACGTGGCTGAATGGACAAGACGATAACGACGCCAACGACGCAGTCGTCGACGTGACGCAAGTGCCGCAGAGCGTCTATTTATCAGAGACAAGTACGCGGACGTTCCAAGCCGTACGGGATGCGACGACGCATCACGCCGAGTACCGACTCGTGGGCACTGGGAGGCTTCCGATGTGTCCAGCTGCGTCTACGACGCGTTCAACAACAACAGTCGCAAGCAGCAGCAGCGCTGCAGCAACAAACAGTGCGACCAACGCAGCGCCGAGTTTCTTTGAAGGTTTCTTCAAGTCCCCGACGCTGGATCAGATCACGTTCTTTGAACGCACGCGACGCGTTGATACAAACGACAAGACGCTTACAGTGCGTTGTTGTATTGTCAGAAGCGTTTATAGCACAGCGCTGAACTGATATACGTCGTATGCATAGACTGGCGTGTGGGAGATCGACGGCGCGGGGCATCGCGATATCTTGGGACACCCCGCGTTCTTGCGGGAACTGCGCGCTGAACTCCGGAACTTGTTTACCGGCTCCTCGACGCCGTCCGACAAAGTGCGTTTCTATTTATCGTTATGGAGCCTACAGAGCGTCCAACCCAATCGTTCTGAACACTGTCGCTATGCCTTGATAGACGTCCCGGTCGCCAGCGATCGATAGCGACTGTTACTGGAACTACCGACGCGCCAAGTGCGAGTTCCCAACGTTCTGTGAGTATCGCTACTCGTTCGGCGACGTGATCCTCGACCAATCGTGTCGCCTGCGTGCGAAACCAAAGCGACCGGCTGCGCCATTGCGACCGCCGCTCGTCGAAGTCGAGAGCTTGGCAGAAGCAGCGTCGCTGTTGGACTTTAGTCGTCCGTTTTGCTCCGCGCCGTGTCGGCCGACTGTCGTGGCAACGACAACAGCAGCGACAACAGCAGTTGTGGCTGTCGCATCGCCGCCACTGGCAACGTCAGCAGCAGCGACAGCAGCAGCGACGGTCGCAGTCACGTGCACGAGCGACGCTGTCTGTACGACGACGACAACAGCGTCGATCATCACTCCATCACCAGAGTGATGCGCGTCGTCGTTGTCGTTGTCGTCTCTCTATCGCTGCGTCTTCTTCTCTGTCGTCCGCTACACACTCTACAAGCACATACAGCAAAGCCACCAACAGCACAATAGCAATTGCGTCCTCATCACGCATAAAAGCAGTAATCCACAGATATTATCCGTTCTCTCATACGAATTTGCTAGTCTCGCTTTCATGTGTCGATCTGGCTCTTTTCGTCCACTCCTCCTACTGCTTTTTATTGCAACAGCGCATCTGCGTGGAACGTCACGTGCTCCTCTACGAACGTCGCAATAAAGTAGTAACTGTGGTCGTACCCGTCGTGCATACGGACGGTCACTTGTTGCTGCACTTTCTGTGCTGCTGCTTCAAACGCTTCTGGCAGCAGCTGCTTGTCCGCCAAGAACTGATCGTCGCTGCCCTGATCGAGCAGAATTGGTGCAGCGATCGGTCCGTGCGCCAAGATCAACTGCGTTGCGTCGTAGTGTTTCCACGTCGTTTGGTCGGGACCCAAGTAGCCAGTAAACGCTTTGATGCCCCAGGGGCACTGACTCGGGTGCGTAATCGGCGCAAACGCGGAGATCGACTTGTACTGGTCCTGTAGATTACTCATACAGATATATCAGCGTGTAGTTTATAGAGCATATGACAATACAGAGGCAAACACGTACAGAGTTCCGAATCCCGAGCGTCAATGCGCCATGGCCGCCCATCGAGTGCCCCATGATCGACTGCTTGTCGTCGAGGACAGGGAAGTTGGCGGCAATGAGCGCCGGGAGCTCCTGTAAAATGAGAAAGTACGTGGCGTCAGAACGCAGTATCCAAATCGAGTGGCTATCGCATCACAACTGACAAGTGCCGCACCTTCGTCACGTAGGTGTACATGCGGTAGTGCGCTTCCCACTTTGGTTCCGTTGCATCGACGTAGAAACTCGCGGCGGAGCCAAAGTCCCACGAGTCGTCCTCACCGTCGATGTTCACGCCACGTGGACTGCAAGTGTGCGTGTGTGTGTGTGTGCATACGCAGCATCAGAAACGACAGAGGGATGACACAAAGCGCACAAGCAGACAGACAAGCAAATCGTGGACGCACCTCGTGTCCGGCGCGACGATTGCGATGCCGCGTGCAGCAGCGATCTTTGCAGCATTCGGCGCTTTGACGAACAGCAGGTCGTCGCTGCACGTGAGCCCTGCGAGGTAGTACAGCACGGGCACTTTGTTCGTCTCGGACGCACTCGGTGGCAAATAGATGCTGAACTTCATCGTGCACTTTGTGCTCGTGCTCTCGTGCGAGAACTGCTTCACGGCGCCGCCAAAGAGCTTCGCTTGCTTGACGAGCTGCATGGTAGTTGATAAATGCTTTAAGCGAGCGTTTGTGTTGTGTGTTTATGATCGTCGAGGCGTGTGCGTTTGAGGGGTGTGCGTTCGAGGTGTGTGTTCGAGTGATGTGTCGATGCTTTGGATCGCGGGTTGTATTTCTCAAATTGATAACTAAAATCAGCCAACTAAATCATTTGATTTAGCAATATTCCAACATTGTGATAGTCATTAATTATAGCGTGCGCACTTCGCAGCATATATATACCGGTATCATCGCGGGTACATCGTTGCGCGTAAGAAGCTCCGCGACGACCGCGAAGCCACCGACATCATCGCCTAAGAAGGCACCACATCATCGGACCTGCGTATGGCGCAATCATATTGCGACGACCGCCATCGACAGAATCGTCCAAGAAGGCACCACTCGTAGCAACGACAAATACCCCCGCAGCAACGCTTGCTGTATCGACATCAACCTCCGCCCATCGACACCAGCGACACATGTTGTCTCTGACGTTGTGGTGAATGTCACTGCAACTGTGGTCGTCACAGCACGGCTGGGTGCCGCTTCGCTGTAGCGTTTGCGCAGACGCCACTACCCGAGACAGTAGTGCACATAATCAACGGTTCCGACGCGCCAAGGACGATGCACCGTACACTGCGCGACGCCAAGCAAAAGCTGAATGTGAGCCGCTATGCACTGCATAAAGCCAAGCGGCGACTCTATCTTTTGGTGCGTGTTGCTTTGACCCGATGCTTTTCACAGTAGCCGTATTCTCTAGCTGCACGATCTGTTGCCTGGAGTTGACGCTGCGTGCGTGGCGTCGATCAGGCATACGACAGCGCCAAGATGAAAGTGCAGCTGCATAAGCACTTCAACAACGTCGAGTCGCTACTGGCGGCGCGTACGATGAACAATCGGCGCAGTCAACGAACGTCGACAATATCGAATTGACGGTGCCAGAACAACAACTGGTGCGTCTTCATTTGTATGTTTACGTGACTCTATAGTTTGGATGCTCTGGCTCATTTATGCACCAACCGGTCTACTTATGTTATAAATGACACATCAATCAAGCATCTCACAACGCACTGTCGCGTGGAATCTCGAGTGAATTTATGGACTGCAACGGTCCAACATTCCCGGCTGCTGTTACGACGTGGCACTTACTGAGCGATGCATACGTCGTTGTGCTCTCGGACGTTGAAAACAACAAAGCAGGCGACGCACAAGTGCCATACGGGCTTGATTTTGGGGAGGGATAAACGATGCACGCACGACAGGACATGCGCGACAGCGACGACGACTAAGATCGCATTTGAAGCTGCGTCGAATCGACTTTGGAACATGACTTCAAAACAGACAATACGATTGATATTGTCGGCCATAACATAATAGCGGTAGGTATGTTGCGAGCAACAATCGTCGCCAAGACAGTAGTTTTCTTATAGGGCAGTCGTTAATGCTGCCGCGTTGTAGGCTCATGTGCATCAGGTGAAATGACTGAGCAATAGACTCTGATCGATGTGGTTTCTATTCCACAATCCAAAGGTATAATGAACCGCAAGTAGTTGTGAAGCCGGCGATGCATGGCACGCCGTATCTGCTCGGCGATATTCTGCGCGTTGTCATTCTGGGGTTTGAGCATGTTGCGTGGTCGATGGTTTTGTGTGTTATATTTTGTATTAAACAATTGGGTTTACAAAGTGGGTTACGGGTGAGGCATCACCGAGAGCATGCAAACATCAAGTTGCCTTTGAAGGAATTGATAAGAAATTTATGGAGCTCTAAAGTCACCAGAGTGGTTGCTGCAATATAGAAGTTAAAGCGCGTAAATATTGGCGAGTTTCGATTACGCAAAGCTAAATAGAGCTTGACAATACAGCGCGCGTCAAAAAGTTAGGGACAGGGTAAAAAATCAGATAATTGTCGATTTTTCTCTTTAATAATGCGTTTGCGAGCGTGAATTTTTGATAGATGATAGAGCGCATTGCGCTTTCTTTGGAGATAAAGTTTGAGCTCGAAACAAGCAAGAGGTCACTCAGTACGGTCGTTTTAAGTGAGACCCATTTTTCTAAGACGCGACAAAATGATAGGGATACATTATATTGGCGCATTTTGAGA